>ML401865.1:7734-47920 GCA_005239525.1 Nicotiana knightiana
ACTTAGTCATAATGGCTTAGTGTCCATTTAAAGTTACAAGACACTTACGTGTAAGTAAGTGTAAGACCTTATAAGCCTTAGTTTCATAACATTACAAAATTGGGTTTCTTCCTAAAATCCTATTCAAGACATTTTCAAACCAGATCTTGTTTTTTTGTTTCTTATCATGCCTTCTGTTGAAGTTGTAAACTAGTTTGAAGTATCATTGCATTTGAGATTATAATAAAACCTTGATGAATAACATTTACACCAAACAACATAGATGTTTCAGAAAATATGCACTATATTCAATTCCTTTGGGTTCTTTGTAACAAGTATTGGAATGTCACAAAGACTCATTCTTCTTATTTATTGGATCATGTTAATTCTTCTCAAAACTTTCTTGCTTGTGGGATCATTATATTTCAATCAACAAGTTATGGGGGTTGTAATATTTTTACAGTGCAACCTTTTCCAAGTGTATCATACGGATTTTTCTCTACTTCAGGTATGTTAAGGCTATCCCTTCTTTCTTTTGGCATGGTCCAAATTATACTAAAGAAACGAGAAAATACACAGTTTCTATAAATTAATCTATTCATAGAAATAGTAGGGGTATCTATGTTCTTGATTCCCCATGAGAATTATTATTATCTTCTGTTCATGGATCTCGAAAATACGTATGTTGGTAAAGTTTATTTCATGATATTAATCAGAGGCATAATGGCCTTATGACGTACCGAGAGATTTTATTGACGTATTTCATATGCATTTCATGCATTTACATATGCACATTGACCCATGACCAGATGGCGTTATATACGCGTATATATGTAAATATATGTATATGGGATATGGGAAAAGGTTATGGCATTATATACGCACCACCACCTGATCAGCTGGTATATCATGATGATGTTGCCACAGTGGCTGGAATATGGTTCAAACGACGTTATATACGCATATATATGTATTTATATTCAAACGGCATTATATACGCGTATATATGTATGTATATATATGTACATGGGATATGGAAAAGGTTATGGTGTTATATATGCACCACCGCCTGATCAGCTGGTATACGATGATGATTTTTCCCACAGTGGCCGATATCATATGATGGGATTCCCTCAGAGGCTGATGATGTTATGAAACATGTACCTATGCACGACATGACATTCATATGCATATGCATGACGATAAAAGTAATTTATGATTTACAAAGCTATTCAGGCTTACAGGTTGAGTCATGTGCTCTATATTTCTTCCATGTCTCTTATGTACTTATTTATGTGCCTTACATACTCGGTACATTATTCGTACTGATGTCCCTTTTGCCTAGGGACGCTGCGTTTCATTTCCGCAGGTCCCGATAGACAGGTCGAGAGCCCTCCAAGCAGGCTATCAGCTCAGCGGAAGATGTTGGTGTGCTCCATTTGCTTCGGAGTCGCTTGTTTGGTTAGTATGATTTAGACGGGAATTGTTTGGTATGGCGGGACTCTATCCCGAGCTTTATGACATTTATGTACTCTTAGAGGCTTGTAGACATATGTCGTATATGTGGAAGATTGTACGGCCTTGTCGGCCTATGTTTTGAGTTTATAAATGATTATGTTGGCCTATTAGGTCCGTATGTCACGGGTATATGATGATGTAACAAGAATGATATGTTACGTTGGTACTCGGTCGAGTAAGGTACCGGGTGCCCGTCGCAGCCCATCGATTTAGGTCGTGACAATCAAAAATCCTCTGAGTTCGTGGGAGTCCAACTACAAAGTCCATGGTGATACGCTCCCACTTCCACTCGGGAAGCTGAATCTGCTGCATCAAACCACCGGGTCTCTGGTGCTCGTACTTAACCTGCTGGCAGTTCAAACATCGAGCTACATAATCTACAATATCCTTCTTCATCCTCCGCCACCAATAGTGCTGCCGCAAGTGCTGTTACATCTTTACGGCGCCCCGATGAATAGAATACCGGGAACTATGGGCCTCCTGAAGTATCATTTCACGAATACATCCACATCAGGTACACAAATCCGACCATGCATCCTTAAAACTCCCTTATCATCAACCGTAACCTGCTTGGCATCTCCGTGCCTGACTCTATCTCTAAGAACACATAAATGACGATCATCATACTGCCTGGCCCGAATATGGTCATACAATGAAGAACGGGCTACGGTATGGGCCAAAACACTGCCAGTCTCAGAAACCTCCAATCTCACAATCGGTTGGCTAAAGCCTGAACATCCAAAGCAAGAGGTCGCTCTCCGATTGATAGATAGGCAAGACTACCCATACTGGCTGACTTCCGGCTCAAAGAATCGGCCACCACATTGGCCTTCCCCGGATGATAAAGAATGGTAATATCATAATCCTTCAGCAACTCTAACCATCTCCTCTGCCTCATGTTCAACTCATTCTGTTTGAACAGATACTGTAAGCTCTTATGATCCGTGAACACCTCACATGGCACACCATACAAATAATGCCTCCAAATCTTCAATGCATGCACAATAGCTGCTAACTCCAAGTCATGAACTGGATAGATCTTCTCATGAACCTTCAACTGACGAGAAGCATAGGCTATAACCTTGCCATCCTGCATCAACACTGCACCAAGCCCAACCCGTGAAGCATCACAATACACGATATACGGTCCTGAACCTGTGGGCAAAACTAACACTAGTGTCATTGTCAAGGCTGTCTTGAGCTTCTGAAAGCTCGCCTCACACTCATCAGACCACCTGAACTGAGCACCCTTCTGAGTCAACCTGGTAATCGGGGCTGCAATGGGTGAAAAGTCCTCAACAAACCGACGATAATAACCTGCTAAGCCGAAGAAACTCCAGATCTCTGTAGCTGAGGTGGGTCTAGACCAATCTCTGACTGCTGAAATCTTCTTAGGATCCACCTGAACACCCTCTGACGATACCACATGGCCTAGAAATGCAACTGAACTCAACCAGAACTTACACTTGGAAAATTTTGCATACAACTGACTATCCCTCAAAGTCTGGAGGACGACTCTAAGGTGATTCTCATGCTCCTCTCGGCTGCGAGAGTATATCAATATATCATCAATGAAAACAATCATAAATGAGTCCAAATAAGGCCTGAACACTTGGTGCATCAACTCCATGAAAGCAGCGGGGGCATTTGTCAGCCCAAATGACATCACCAAGAACTCATAATGCCCATAACGAGTGCGAAAGGTTGTCTTAGGGACATCAGAAGCCCTAATCCTCAGCTGATGGTAACCAGATCTCAAGTCAATCTTGGAAAACACTGAAGCACCCTGAAGTTGGTCGAATAAATCATCAATCCTCGGCAAAGGGTACTTGTTCTTAATAGTAACCTTATTCAACTGCTGGTAATCAATACACATCCTTATCGAGTCATCTTCCTTCTTGACAAACAATGCTGGAGCACCCCAAGGAGAGACACTAGGCCTAATGAAGCCTTTATCCAACAAATCCTGCAACTGATTCTTCAACTCCTTCAACTCTGGTGGGCCATACGATACAGCAGAGTAAAAATAGGCTGGGTGCCCTAAGCTAACTCAATACAAAAATTAATATCCCTATCGGGTGGCATACCAAGCAGGTGAGCAGGGAATACCTCTGGAAACTCACAAAACACGAGCACAGACTCCAGGGAAGGAACCTCGGTGCTAGAATCACGAACATAGGCCAGATAGGCCAAACAACCCTTCTCGACCACGCGCTGAGTCTTCATATAAGAAATAACTCTACCAGAAGAATGACTAATTCAACAAAGGCCTTCTCACTGTTTTGCTCGTTGCCTATTCTTATTCTTACTGGGCTAAAATATTGTGGGATATTTTTGTATGTATACAAAATTTTAATCTTATTTACCCAATTTAGTTCTATTTAAGAAACTAACTAAACTTTGTTCACAAAATATATACAAATCTATGATTTATGTACAACGGGAATACAAACTTTTGTTGTTCAGATTCGGTCCAAAGTTACAATTTCACATATAATTTGTATAAAACTTGTATATAATTATGTTAGTTGTATATATTTTGTATATCAATTGTACAACTGACATACAAAAAATATATAATTTATTTATGTTTGCTTTTTCGAGTTTCATTCTAAAATTTTAACAAAAATTCAACTCGAATCTTCACCGAACTCCCTCAAATTCAGATATAAACTTCAAAAATTGCATCCGTTATATGTTGACCACAAAATTTTCTTTTCCTATTACTCAATATAAGTTATTACTTGTAGTTTGATTACTATAAATACTAAAGCACAATCTTCTCTTTCATTGTCTCTTTTTCTTCATTGACCATTCTTCTCCTTTTCATCTTTGTACATAAGTTTTTTTTTTCTTCTCATTGTTGGTGTTTTAGTATGTTTCAGGCTTAGTGTGCATTTATGTGTAATAATAACTTTGTCTTTTTGTCTTACATTAAAATGCCTTTTTTTTTTAAAAAAGATAGGGACGATTGTAATAAATTTTACATTGAATTTGATTATTGTTTCATTATTTTAGAAGGAATTGAGAAAGTATTATTACATGCTTAAGGCAAATGACAATTTGAAACAATAAGATTATTTTACTCATCCAGAAACACTTGATATGATTTGTGTTATGGCACCTTTTAATGGCCTTTTGATATTTTAAAGAGATTATCTCTGTAACGATCCGGTCGGTCGTCCCGTAGAAATTGTATTTTTATTATTGTTATTAAGTTGTCATAGGTTGGTTATACTGTTATCGATGTGTTAGAGTTGGTAGGCTTGAAATCGGAATGGTTGTAGTGAGTGTTTAGTCGCTTAGTCTTTAAAAATAGTCTTGAAGTTGGAAAAGTCAATTGAGAGTTGACTTATTGGTAAACGACCTCTGAATGCGGATTTTATGCCTCGGATAGCTCCGTTAGGTGATTTGGGACTTAGGAGTATGTTCAGAATATTTTGGTAAGGACCGGTGTAGAATTAAGCTTGAATTGACGAAAGTTAGTTTTTGGTGATTTCTGGTCGGCGATGAAAAATAGGCTATCAGGGTCGGAATGGAATTACGGAAGTTAAAATAGGTTCTTAATGTCATTTTTGATATGTCTGCAAAATTTCAGGTCAATCGGAGTTGTTTTGGATAGTTTTGGCATCGTTGGAGGATTTTAGAAATTTCAAAGTTCTTAGGCTTGAATTTGATGTGATTTTAGTGTTTTGATGTTATTTTTAGTGCTTCGGGAGTGCAACTAAGTTTGAATGATCATATATGAGGTGTTGGTATGTTTGGTTGGGGTCCCGAGGAGCTCGGTATGGTTTTGAGTGGTTAACGGGGAGTTTGGAGTGCTTGTGTTGCTGCTGAAGTTGCTGGTACTGGTGTAACCGCACCTGCGGATGGGTCATCGGAGGTGCGGGCCCGTAGGAGCGGAAGGAGGCTCCGCTGGTGCGAGATTTGACAAGCCAGGGAAGAGGTCGCAGGTGCGGAGTTAGGCTGTTTAGTGAAAAGTCACTGGTGCGGTTGTTTTGACCGCAGGTGCGAGACATGGGCTGCAGATGCGGAACCCCTCGGCAGAAAGTATAAATTAAAACCCTCTGTGACCATTAGACCTTTTAACACCATTATTTGTACGGACAGAGAGCTCTGGGGGCGATTTTTGAATAGGGAAATCAGTGTTCTTCATAGAGGTAAGTGTTTTGATCATTAAAACTCGTTTATAGGTGATTATAGAACACAATCTCAACATTTAATTCATGAAAATCAGTAGAAAAAGGTGGGTTTAGGGCTTGAGACTATGAGACCTTTAGGGATTAGTTTGAGGGGTCAAATGAACTCCGATTATAGTGTTCTTTATATGTACGGACTCTGGGATGATAAATAACATTTTGGTATAAAATTTGTCGGGTTCCGAGACGCGGGCCCGGGGGTCGGGTTTTGACTAATTTTTGATTTTGAGCTAAAATTGATAATTTTCAATTGGAATTCATTCCTTAAGCATAAATTGATGATAAAAATCTGAACTTGGTAGATTTGGAGCACTCAGAGGCCGGATTTAGAGGCAAAGGCACTGCGGAATAGTATTTTAGCCGGGTTTGAGGTAAGTAACGTTTCCAAACTTGATTCTGAGGGTTCGAAACCCCGAGGTAAATGATTTATGACTATTGTTAAGGTGACGGACATGCCAAGTGACGGGCGTGCGGGCGTGCACCGAGTATTTGTGGCCTGGCTTATCCCATAGCACCGCTTATTGATTATTCCCTGATGATATATGTACTTCTGTTAATGTGGTAATTGTGAACCTGTTAGAAATTATGTTAAATATAAATGCTAGGCTTCACGCCGAAAATGCTGAGACCCAAGTGGTCATATATTACTGTCTCATTTTGTGATTGTTTGATTTCATATACTCAGTCCCGTTATAGCATATTACTTCATATCTCAGTCTCAGTATCGTTAATTATATGCATACTTATCATTGTCTCGGGCTGATGGCTGCATCTGTGATCCATGTGAGTGAGACTGAAGAGTAATGGCTGGGTGAGGTCGAGTTCCTGTTATTGAGACAGTTATGAGATTGGACTGCATACCGCATCGATATTAAATCATGTCTTCGTTGTCTTGATATGGCGCTTGGGCCACTAGGGCCCCCCCGGAGTCTTTACACCCCCAGTGAGCGCATTGATGTGAGGGATGGATCTTCCCTGGACATGGATCTTGTCCGAAGTGGATGTTATGAGAGGGATGGATCGTCCCTGAGTATGGATCTTGTCCGAGTGTTGTATTCCGGAGATGGACTTTCTCTGTGGGGCTGGATTGGCCTTTTTCCTCAGTACGGAGTGACTACGGTCACCAGTGTTTATGCATATTCCGGGATGGAACTTCTCTGGGCCTGAGAGCCATATATAGTACTGAGTGGACTTCTGTGGGAGAGTTGTGAGCACTATGTGCATATCCACACTGGTTTAATACATATATTTTTATGATGGCATGTAGAGTATACTGACGTACTTGGAATATTTACTCATATTGATAAACTGTTAACAAGTCTAAATTCTGTATATTGTTTATTGTAAAATTTTGAGGTTTTGTCCGTCACTACTTCTCAGCCCATAGTTTGGGTTTGTTACTTGTGAGTTGGTGTACTCACGTTATCCCTTGCACCGTGTGTGCAGATCCAGGTACACCGGGCCCCGGTAGTGGATATTGAGCAGCTGTTTGAGTTTTCATTGGAGTTGTCGAGGTAGCGGCTGGCGATCGCGACCTCGTCTTCTCTTTCTTATTCTACCTCTTGTTCTTTATTTTGAGACAATGTTGTCCATTTATCCTTTTCTTTTGCTTTATGTTATAGTAGCTCATGACTGAGTGACACCGCATCCGGGGTTGGAGGTTTAAATTTAGTTTTCAAACATTGTTTTTAAACTTCAAATTCTTAATATTATCAACAAATTCGTTTAAAATTGTATTTTTACGAGAAATTGAATTTAGCTTAGTTAAAAAGAGCGGCTTGCCTGGTTCCATGACAGGCGCCATCACGACTCCGAAATTAGGTCGTGACAATCTCGCTAATTTCTTCATGTCTATTACGCTTCTCTGTGTGATTTACAACTATGTATCTCTTAAAGCCATATTTTTCTTGACTTCTCTCTATTAATTTAGAAGATAGGTGTGTTGTAATGCCATATGATTAATCAAGAGATATCGATTTTTTGAATTTTTTATAAGATTAGTAGGAAAAAAGAGTAATTAATTTGATAATTCAAGAAAGGATAACAATTTCTCATTTGCTTGAGGGTTTGAATATGAGAAAGAAAAGAAAAGAGGAAAAAATATAAAGAAAATAACACTTGAGAAATATTCGAGCATTCAATTATGCATTTTATTGGCATGTGATTTTTATAATTAAAAAAAATATCGGTGAATGAAGAGGAAGATGGACAATTGTAACTAAGATTATTGAATGACTATTGGATCTCTTAATATGTCACATAAACCATGAGGATTATGAGGAAAAGTTGACCGAGAGAGAAAAAGTCGAGTTTTTAAATTTTTCATAAAATCAATAGAAGTAAAAATGAAAATTGAGTTGATTAATTTAGGGAAAGATAATGGTACTTTCTAATTTAAAGAAGAATAGAAAAACATAAATATGATAGAGAAAAGAAAAGAATAAAAAAGAAGATTAGAAAATGTAAAGAAAAGGAAAAGAGAGCTAGGAAGGGCCGATAGAGAGAAAAAAATAACAAAAAAGGAATAGGAAAATTTAAAAAATATCAAGGAGATAATGAGAATATGATCAAATGAAAAGTTTTTTGTTTTTGCTTTTTCTTTATAAAATACATAAAAGCGTGAAAATAGAATCTTTTAAAAATATTTACTAGATATCTTACAGCTTGTTTGGATGGTTGTTATCCGTTGTATTGTATCGTATTGTTACTTTAAAAATATGATTGTTTTGATTGTTATTTAAATTTTATTATACCGTATCGTTAAATCCGTCATTACATAAAGACGAAATGTGTCACTTTATATAACAGTCGATTTGGTGTGATCCCGTCGTGCCTTGTCTTTTTCTCTCAATCTCTCCCTTCATTATACCCTGCCTTTTTATATAATAATTTTATCATGTATCATAATTTTTCTTTATAATATTGCAAAATTATTCTTCATATTGTTGGTGCGTGATATCATGAAATGATGACACACGACACAATCTATCCAAATATTGTATCTCAAACGATACAATACAATACAATACAGTACAGTACGATACGATACATTATGAAACGATACGTAACAACCATCCAAACAAGTTGTTAATAACAAAATTGAGATGAGAGGGTTACATTTAAGTTTCTACAATTATTCTTTTTAACTAGAAATGCATAGAATTTTAAGACAAAGAAGTAGACCAAGAATAATTTCTATAAAATGATTTAGACTTAATTATTTATTAGATAAACATAATTTTTATCATAAAATAATTATTTCAATTGCATTGTCTTAATTCAATTATTTATAAACGGAACACATCATTAATTTAACTGTGCGAAGTGCGAACAAATTTACTAATTATATTTAAAGACGAGTAATTGGATATGCTTTTAGATTATCAACGAGCTTATAGACCATGTACTCAAATTGAATATTGTTTATGTTAGGGATAACATCACTATATATGATATTAAAGCAACAACGTTGATTACCCAAATCAACATTTTGCTTTATAATTGTAATTGTGGGTGATGGAGGAACTTAGTTTGTATGTATTTTTTTTATTGCTTTGATTGTTTCAGATATATGAAAAATTATTGAGATTACTAAATTTTTGATTGACATTAGTGTTTAAGTATAAGAAGGAGAGAAAATGGGTAAGATCGGAGTCTAATGTATTAAGTGATAATTCCTCTACGGGTGTAAATAAGTTTATAATATAGTATAAATAGGTAAATATTCTAAAAATTGTAAACAGAAAAATGATAAGATTTCAAAAGAAAATACCTTTGGAGATAAATTTGGTCGGATAGTAAATGCGAATCCGGAATCAGAATTAAACATAGGCCTGTCAAGAATAAAAATATGCATAAATTATACATAGAAGTTGAGTGTAGATTATCATATGTGTGAAAGAATATTTAATACCTTGATCTGATGAGACTTGAACATATGTGCGATGAATCTGATGATGTTCATATGGCTGTTGGATGCTACAAATTCTAGTTTATTAAGAATTTATATTTTCCTTTTGTTTATAAATTGGCTTGGACTTATAGCTAACTAAAAGGTGCAATTGTCATGCTGGTAACTTTAAACTTTTCATCGTATCAAATATTTCTGTATTATTTTTAATTAAAAATTGATGTTTATATGCCAAAAACAATAATAACAACACCAACTGTGATTACTTTTTGTTGTAGTCAGACAAATATATGAGGTTTTGAATTTCACAAGAGGCTGAAAAAATAAATAAATAAAGAAATCTCTATATTTTTAATTCTTAACCTTTTTAAAATTGCGAATCCAAAAGGAATTAGTAAGGAGACTATATCAATTTGTTTAACATACTTTTTTAGGTCATAGGAGAGAGACAAAGCCCGATTCGAGATCTAAAGTCAATGAGTTTGAAGTGAATATTAATATTCTAATATACAAATTTACATATACGGTACCCACTGCTTTATATCTCGAAATTTTTTTGTAAAGAATTTATTTAATTGTAAAATAAAAAGAAATACCTGTGCTGCTCGGAGGGTTCTTGAGACATAAAATTATAGACTTGGGAGTCATGGTAATCAGAAATTTGTGAAACCTCCTCATGGTTATTTTCTGAAAGATCACTGTTTTGGGACCTAAATTCATACATAAAACAAAGTGTTTAGATTAAAAAAAATGGAGTGATAAATTAGAAAATAGAAAGAGAAAAGAGATAGAAAAAAGTTTAAATCTTGAAACAAGAGAAATCAGATGATGATAAATTCAATAGAAGTCTCTTCAAAATCTTGCAAATGAGTACAATATTGAGGCCAGACTTTCATCTTATTTATAATATATGCATAATAAATTCCACTATGTTAATAGATTTTTATAGATTTTACCATATTAATGAATATAAATCAGATTGATGAAATGGAATTTGTAAACTCCGAATCAGAATAAAATTCAATTTTTGCACATTTCTACGCGTACTGACGTGTATTTTAGAATATAATAATATTTTTTATAACGAGATTCCGCTTTTAGTTGGTGCTATAGTAAGAGCATTAGCTCTTTAGAATTTGACTTGATGAAAAAGATTTTTTTTCTGTGGAAGCTCTCATATGAATGCTCTATATAGATGTCCAATATAATCAAATGCCATAAAAAATGATTTAAACATAAATAAATAAATAAAAGTAGCAAAGATAATTAGTTAAATAGTTCACCTTGGTAAAAGAATGAGATCCTCTGCCAACATACATATGAGTTGTTGTAATGCCCTCTCATCGTATACAGAAAAGAGAAACAATATTAGGTAAAAAGAAAAGGAGAATAAAGAGAGAGTAAAAAAGAGGAAGAACGACGACTTTAAATGGTAAAATACTAAATAAACTATCATAGTAAAATATAACACATTGGAATGATCTTACTGCTTTAAAAGGAGTATAGAATTTTGGTCTTTCGGGTTATTTTCTTGATTGTTTTCTTGGACAGAATTGTCTTGCTGAATTTGCATGACCATATTGTTTTCTTCACCCATAGAAAATCTCTGTTTTTTCGCTACGTGCCTCCATTTTTTACCTTTATCAAATGAATTTGTATTATTTCAGTTAAATACATTTAATTTCATATAAATAAACGCAATATTGTTGTCATGGGACAACCTTTTTCCGGATGTCAGCGGCACCAAATAGCCTGTGCGGCGCCTGTAGTCACCCACACTACAATCTAGCCTTTCATCTTTCCCAGGTTTTCTAGGACGATCTTCTGCCTGCGGAGAAGCTTGCCCAGGAGGCTTACTTCAACTGTGACGCCCTGTCTGATGTCTTGGCTCATGGCCTCGACTTGCTGTGGCGCTTCTCATCTGTTGGATCTCATCCATGCGCACACCCAGGGCTGGCTAAGGACATGTCCGTCCCTCGCCTAGCACTGAGCATTGCTCTCGCGTGCACAGTCCAATCCTCAAGCTTGACACTCGCCTCATGCATCCGCACCCAGCTTGTGCTTCACACGAGTAAGGCAACCTTTAGTCCTTGGCCTCTGTCATGTGTGTCTTTCATAGAATGCCCATGGTTGTCTTATGGCATGGCCAAACATAGCCCTCGCGACACACTTCCATCCCGCATAGTGCAGTGTCACCCCACAACTGCACATCTAGACCGACTGACCCTTGCTCACATATCTGAACCCAAGATATGCTCACAAGTCGATACATGAGGCCCCTAAGAAAGGTGCTTCAAGTATCCAATCGGCACAGAGGTCTTGATCCACTATTTCGGTAGCCCATAGGGAATAATCGCCGACACGTCAAGCCTCCGGCACCCGTTGTGTGCCCAACACTAGCCCTGAGGTGTCGCGTCGTCCATAGAGTTCCTAAGCTCGTATGGATACCTAAGAAGCCCCTTTTAGATGTCCAGGAAGGCCCTTGAGGTTGCCCCTCAAGGTAGCTCACTTGGTGCGGCTTGGTGTCAGCACGCACGGGGGAGGCTGACTGAGCTTCAACACCTTTGCGCCCCTTATATATGCTTAAAATAAAAACGTCCAAGATTCCCTAGTAGACATGTTTTGGCTAGAGAATCATAATCAGTAGCCCTCATAGGTACCCAAATGTTAGAGGTTGTATATTCTCTATCCCTATTTACATTACTGTTCTTACTTATGATCCTACCTTACATACTCAGTATTTTATTCATACTGACGTCCTTTTTGTTTGTGGATGTTGCATGTCATGTTGCATGTCCTGATAGACAGGTAGACGCAGCTCCCCAACCATAGTAGGCTACCCATTTCAACGGTTATTGGAGAGATCCCTTCTCCGGACTTGCCGTGGTCTTGGTATGCATTTTTGTTATAGACATTATGGGTATGTCGGGGCCCTATTCCGGCAATGTTGCAGCACTTATGCTCCTTTAGAGGCTCATAGACAGGTGTCGACTCATGTATAATTTGGTATGCCTTGTTGGCTAATTTTTGTTGTATAGTCTTTCATGCAGCGTTGTAGCTCGTACCTTATATGTAGTTTCTTGGCAGCCTTGTCATCCCATGTTATGTATGTTCATTCCATTATAATTCATTGTTGGTTGTTCATGATCCATATCTACCATTTATATTGATCTCGTCGGCCCTTAAAGATAATAAGGAAAGTTAGATAAAATGGACGTTGGTGCTTGGCAAGTATGGCCCGGGTGCTAGTCATGATCCTCCAGTTTAGGTCGTGACAAACTTGGTATCAGAGCAAGTCTGGCCTGGGGGTTGTCTATGAGTCGTGTCTAGTAGAGTCTTGATTATGGATGTGTAGCGTGCCACATTTATAATCAGGAGACTACATGACATGTAGGGTTGTTACCTTCTTCCTGAATCTAGATTGTGCGTAGAGTTGAGTCTTTAGTTTACATCTCTAATATTAACCTTGTTTTCTTTCAGTGATGCCTTCGACTACGAAGCAAGCGATTAGTAGACAGCTTGATACAACTACAGGAGAGGGTACCAATCAGATGCCTCAAGCCAGAGCAGGCCAAAGTGAGGCTCAGAGTGAGATGTCGTCTCATACGTCATCTGCTCCGTCTTCTCCAGAGGATATTAGGAGGCACCCAGCACCACCAGTTCCTCCATCTAGCACTACAGACCAGGATATGTGGAGTGCGGTGCAGTTGTTGACTAGCTTGGTACCTACTCAGGCTCAGAGGCAGAATACCGGTGCAGTTGATCAACCAGCTAGTACCGGAGTTTGTGATTTTATTAATCTTGACCCTCTAGTTTACCGGATCAGATCCCAAGGAGGACCCATAGACTTTTATTGACCAGGTTCATCGTACACTGCGGGTTATGCATGCTACTGATACAGAGGCGGTAGAGTTGGATTTTATCGGTTACGGGATTTAGTGGTTTTCTGGTATGATAGTTGGGAGATATCCAGGGGTCCGAACGCTCCTCAAGCTGCGTGGAAAGAATTTTTTGAGGCCTTTCTTCATCAGTATTTGCCAGTTGAGATACGACGAGCTAGAGCTGATAAGTTCTTGAACCATAGACAAGGTAATATGAGTCTGCGAGAGTATAGTATGCAGTTTGATTCTTTAGCAACGTATATGTCACGACCCGAAATCCCACCTTCGGGCCGTGATGGCGTCTAACGTTAAAACCCCTAGACAAGCCAACGTGTACAGTTAAACTAACATGATAGCACCGAAATTAACAGAATAAGCTAAAAACAATTCACAATTTAACAACGGAAATAGATAAAGTTTCGAAGCTAAGTAAAGACAACATAATACAACATCGCGGTAATTCCCCAAAACCTGGAGTCACAAACTCACGAACTGTCTATAAGAGTGCTAAATACAGAGTCTGAAAGGAAATACATGAGTGTCTGTGAGAATTAGAGGAAAGAAAAGACAGAAATACAGGAACTAGGGATAGGAGAGACGCCAAGGCCCACGAACGTCAGCGGTAGACTTTGAAGCCTCTGGGGTACACTGAAGGTGACTTCCTCAACGCTGTCCACTGGGTCCTAGTGCGGGATTTGCACAACAATAAGATGTGGTGTAGTGTAGCATTAGTACAACCGACCCCATGTACTGAGTAAGTGCCGAGCCTAACCTCGGCCGAAGTAGTGACGAGGCTAGGCTCGGCACTTACTCAGTACATGGGGTCGGTTGTACTGAGTAAGTGCCGAGCCTAACCTCGGCCGAAGTAGTGACGAGGCTAGGCTCGGCACTTACTCAGTACATGGGGTCGGTTGTACTGAGTAAGTGCCGAGCCTAACCTCGGCCGAAGTAGTGACGAGGCTAGGCTCGGCACTTACTCAGTACATGGGGTCGGTTGTACTGAGTAAGTGCCGAGCCTAACCTCGGCCGAAGTAGTGACGAGGCTAGGCTCGGCACTTACTCAGTACATGGGGTCGGTTGTACTGAGTAAGTGCCGAGCCTAACCTCGGCCGAAGTAGTGACGAGGCTAGGCTCGGCACTTACTCAGTACATGGGGTCGGTTGTACTGAGTAAGTGCCGAGCCTAACCTCGGCCGAAGTAGTGACGAGGCTAGGCTCGGCACTTACTCAGTACATGGGGTCGGTTGTACTGAGTAAGTGCCGAGCCTAACCTCGGCCGAAGTAGTGACGAGGCTAGGCTCGGCACTTACTCAGTACATGGGGTCGGTTGTACTGAGTAAGTGCCGAGCCTAACCTCGGCCGAAGTAGTGACGAGGCTAGGCTCGGCACTTACTCAGTACATGGGGTCGGTTGTACTGAGTAAGTGCCGAGCCTAACCTCGGCCGAAGTAGTGACGAGGCTAGGCTCGGCACTTACTCAGTACATGGGGTCGGTTGTACTGAGTAAGTGCCGAGCCTAACCTCGGCCGAAGTAGTGACGAGGCTAGGCTCGGCACTTACTCAGTACATGGGGTCGGTTGTACTGAGTAAGTGCCGAGCCTAACCTCGGCCGAAGTAGTGACGAGGCTAGGCTCGGCACTTACTCAGTACATGGGGTCGGTTGTACTGAGTAAGTGCCGAGCCTAACCTCGGCCGAAGTAGTGACGAGGCTAGGCTCGGCACTTACTCAGTACATGGGGTCGGTTGTACTGAGTAAGTGCCGAGCCTAACCTCGGCCGAAGTAGTGACGAGGCTAGGCTCGGCACTTACTCAGTACATGGGGTCGGTTGTACTGAGTAAGTGCCGAGCCTAACCTCGGCCGAAGTAGTGACGAGGCTAGGCTCGGCACTTACTCAGTACATGGGGTCGGTTGTACTGAGTAAGTGCCGAGCCTAACCTCGGCCGAAGTAGTGACGAGGCTAGACTTGACAACAAACGTTAACCTGTCCTATTCTACAACAAATATCGTGGAAAACAAAGCAAAAGATAAAAAGATACGTAGGGGGATACAGGAGAAGACAAAGGGGCTAACAAGTGAGATGGAGCAGATTATTAAGTACATCGGAACAGATAAGAAGACAATTTATCAAAAATATGCTAATGAAACAAAAATAATGCCAGAAATTTAATAAATGGCACGGCATCACCCTTCGTGCTTTTACTCTCTTCCTCACAATGCAATGTATCATGTATGGCAATGTAATAACGGCACAACATCCACATTCGTGCTTTTAAATATAAATCATGGCACGACATCACCCTTCGTGCTTTTACTCTCTTCCTCACAATGCAATGTATCATGTATGGCAATGTAATAACGGCACAACATCCACATTCGTGCTTTTAAATATAAATCATGGCACGACATCACCCTTCGTGCTTTTACTCTCTTCCTCACAATGCAATGCATCATGTATGTCAATGTAATAATGGCACGGCATCAACCTTCGTGCTTTTAAATATAAATCATGGCACGGCATCATCCTTCGTGCTTTTACACTCTTCCTCACTATGCAATATATGATGTAATCAATGTAAATCATGGCACAACATCACCCTTCGTGCTTTTACTCTCTTCCTCACTATGCAATGTATGATGTAATCAATGTAAATCATGGCACGACATCACTCTTCGTGCTTTACACTCTTCCTCACCAATGCAATGACAATTATCAATATGGCAAGGAATGCAGCATAGTGGAATCACAAATCATGATCACCCGGCAAGGGGAAAATATCAGTCATTATCATAACAAATTGCCCGGCAAGGGTCTCATCTATAACCAACCTTTTCAAGTATATCCTCCACGGTTGGGTCCTCAATAGGACCATTACATAATACAAGTTCATCAACGAGTATTTTCAACAACAATCAACTTCCAAGTGGAGATAAATTCATAATACAATGGATATGGAAGTAAGGACAAGAATTTCATCAAGAATGGACTCACGGGCATGCTTGACACACAATGCATAGGTACTCGTCACCTCACCTATGTATTGAACATGATAAACACTTAGCACATAGCCTACGATACCTATTCACTCACCAAAGTTAGGCAAGACACTTAGCTCGAGTCCAAAAATAGCAATCAAGCCTCTAACACCGCTTTTCCTTTTGAATTCAACTCCGTAACAACAATATCTAGACATAATTAACTTAAGTATATCAATAACGACTCAATAAATTTATCCCATAGCCTAATTATCCATTTCCTAGCATTCTTCCAAAAATACCAAAATTCGACCCCGGGCCTGCTCGGTCCAAACACGAGGCTCGGACCAAAAACCGATCACCCATACCGCCACGATTTCAAATATATTATTTTTTTTGAAATACGACCCCAAATTGAGGTTGAATTACCCAAATTCTCATAAAACCTAACTCTACCCAAATCCCCTAATTTCTACTTTGTGTTCATGATTTTAGGCCTAGATTCTAGTGATTAGTTGATGAAAGCGAGAAGAAATGATGTTAAGACCACTTACCTATGGAGCTATGGTGATGGAAGTCTTCTAAAATCGCCTAAGGGAAGTGAGGAGGAAGAAGAGTGGTGAAATATGGAAGAAATCCCGTAATGTTTTTGTTTTGGGGCTTTTAAAATGGCTGGGCTATTTTGTTCTCTGCGATCGCGGAAGAAGGGATACGATCGCAGAGCTTAAGGATCTACTACTATGCGACCGCAGGAGGAAGGCTGCGATCGCAGAAGACCAGTCCACAGACCTCTGCGATCGCGGAGTAAAAGGTGCGACCGCAGAGAAGGATCACCCAGCCCCCATCCGGGTCCACTGGTACACTATGCGATCGCGGAGAATAGAATGCGATCGCATAGTGCAACCAAACTACCCCCCTCGATTAAGCCTATGCGATCACAGAAGGACCTATTCGATCGCATAGAGCAATGTACCTGACACGAGCAACCAGCTTAAACACCAGATTAATTTCTAACCTTTAGCACTCCGTTACCTACCCGAAACTCACCCGTGCCCCTCGGGGTTCAAAACCAAAAACATACACGACTCCCAAATCATGTTACAAATTTATTCATGCACTGAAATCACCAAAATATCATCAAAATCAATGAATTGAGCCTCAAAACTCACAAAATTTTCATAAAACTTCATAAGGCTTAAATATTCCAATTTTGATCCGAAACACGTCATTTCAAGACCGTTTTACACCAAACTTTACAGATAACTCACATAACATACATTAACCCTGTTCGGGCTCCGGAACCATAATACGGGCCTGGTAACACGATTTTCACATTAATATTCATTTTCAAAAAACCTTAATTATTTTCATAAAATAATTTTCTTTAAAAATTCATTTCTCGGGCTTGGGACCTCGGAATTCGATTCAGAGCATACGCCCGAGTCCCATATTTTCCCACAGATCCTCGGGGACTATTAAATCACGGGTCCGGGTCCGTTCACCAAAAATGTTGACCAAAGTCAACTTTATTCTATTAATTATCATAAATTCAACAGTTCAACACATTTTCACATAAAAACTTCCCGGCTACGCGCTCGGGTTGTGCACAAACATCGAGGTGAGATTAACAGAGGCTTTCAGGGCCTCAGAACACAATTTTTGCTAAATTATACAAGATGAGGTCATCACAATCTCCACCTCTAAAACAACTGTTCGTCCTCGAACGGACATAGAAAAGTACCTGAAACGGGGAAAAGGTGGGGATAACGGCTCCGCATATCGGGCTTGGACACCCAAGTAGCTGCCTCAATAGGCTGACCTCTGCACTGAACACGAGCCGAAGGATAACTCTTCGATTTCAAATCAATCTAGGTGCCCAACTCTCACTGAAATACTCTCCAGAAATGGGAGGTAAACTGAGTACCTCGGTCTGATATAATGGATATGGGCACACCATGCAGTCTAACAATCTCTCTCATATAGATCCTTGCCAACTTCTCTAGTGAATACGAAACTGATACTGGAATGAAGTGCGATGACTTGGTCAGCCTATCCAACGACCCATACTGCATCAAACATCCTCTGAGTCCGTGGGAGTCGAACTACAAAGTCCATGGTGATACGTTCCCACTTCCACTCGGGAAGCTGAATCTGCTGCATCAAAGCACCGGGTCTCTAGTCCTCGTACTTAACCTGCTGAAAATTCAAGCTACATAAGCTACAACATCCTTCTTCATTCTATGCCACCAATAATGCTGCCGCAAGTCCTGGTACATCTTTGCGGCGCCCGGATGAATGGAATATCGGGAACTGTGGGCCTCCTGTAGTATCAGCTCACGAATACCATCCACATCAGGTACACAAATCCGTCCTTGCATCCTCAAAGCTCCCCCAACATCAAACGTAACTTGCTTGGCATCTCCGTGCCTGACTCTATCTCTAAGAACACATAAATGGCGATCATCATACTGCCTGGTCCGAATACGGTCATATAAGGAAGAACGGGCTACAGTATGGGCCAAAACACTGCTAGTCTCAGAAACCTCCAATCTCACAAATCGGTTGGCTAACGCCTGAACATCCAAAGCAATAGGTCGCTCTACGACTGATAAATAGGCAAGACTACCCATACTAGTTGACTTCAGGCTCAAAGCATAGGCCACTGCATTGGCCTTCCCCGGATTATAAAGAATGGTAATATCATAATCCTTCAGCAACTCTAACCATCTCCTCTGCCTCGTGTTCAACTCCTTCTGCTTGAAAAGATATTGTAAGCTCTTATGATCCGTGAACACCTCACATGGCACACCATACAAATAATTCCTCTAAATCTTCAATGCATGCACAATAGCTGCTAACTCCAAGTCATGAACTAGATAGATCTTCTCATGGACCTTCAACTGACGAGAAGCATAGTCTATAACCTTGCCATCCTGCATCAACACTGCACCAAGCCCAACCCGTGAAGCATTATAATACACGGTATACGATCCTGAACCTATGGGCAAAACCAACACTAGTGCCGTGGTCAAGGCTGTCTTGAGCTTTTGAAAGCTCGCCTCGCACTCATCAGACCACCTGAACTGGGCACTCTTCTGAGTCAACCTGGTCATCGGGGCTGCAATGGATGAAAAGCCCTCCACAAATCGGCGATAATACCTTGCTAAACACAAGAAGCTCCGAATCTCTGTAGCTGAAGTGGGCCTGGGCCAATCTCTAACTACTGAAATATTCTTGGAATCCACCTGAATACCCTCTGATGAAGCCACATGGCCTAGAAATGCAACTGAACCAACCAAAACTCACGCTTGGAGAATTTGGCATACAACTGACTATCCCTCAGAGTCTGGAGGACGACTCTATGGGCGGCTGCGAGAGTATATCAAAATATCATCAATGAAAACAATAACGAATGAGTCCAAATAAGGCCTGAACACTCGGTTCATTAGCTCCATAAAAAATAGCTGGGGCATTTGTCAATCCAAATGACATCACCAAGAACTCATAATTCCCATAACGAGTGCGAAAGGCTGTCTTAGGGACATCAGACGCCCTAATCCTCAGCTGAAGGTACCCAAATCTCAAATCAATCTTGGAGAACACTGTAGCACCCTGAAGATGGTCTAATAAATCATCAATCCTCAGCAAATGACCCTTATTCTTAATAGTAACCTTGTTCAATTGCCGGTAGTCAATACATATCTTCATTGAGCCCTCTTTCTTCTTAACAAACAACTCTGGATCACCCCAAGGAGAAACACTAGGCCTAACGAAGTATTTACCCAACAAATTCTGTAACTGCTCCTCCAATTCCTTCACAATACTGATATACAGATACGATGCTTGAAGACCTCATAATTACCGAAAATAACGTGCCTCATCTAACTCCACCTGGAGCGGGCACCTACCTTATAAGTTAAGGCTCCATAATCATAGCACGAATTTAGCGAATTACGCAAAGATGGTTAATTATTTTATTTATTTACTTATTAATATTATTATTATTATTACTCCTATTTTTATACATAAGTCTTTAACAAGCATGACTTCCTACTAGTACTTATAGTAAAAAGAAACAAAATTTAATTCACAAGGGAGAATTTAAACATAAGAATTTCCATCACAAGGATCTCATCCTTACATAAATTCCACCGCGGCTCGAGGTCCAGTCTAAATATACCAAATCATTTTAACACGCGAGGATCTCGTCCTCAATTCTGAATCACAAACAATATGCATATCGTGCCACTCGAAACATTCCATTTCCTTCATTTAAATATTTTCCCTTAAGAAATTTTTCAACACGCAATGGTAAACACAGTTATTCCCATAGAATTTCTCAATACAAGTATTCACATAAGTAGATTTTTGAGTTACGAAGCTCACCCGAAAGAGGAGCATATTAGATGAATTTTATTAGATAAGCATAACCGAATTAAGTTTAGAAAATCATCACTTTATAATAATGAGAGATTTTTCTTTTAATGAAATCATTTAATGTAACGACCTCATCCATACCATAGAAAATGTATCAACAGACTGGGTCTCCACCTCTAGGAATCTAACCTCCACTTCTGACAGTTCGACTCCTATCTCCCCAGGTGGTTATGTAGTTGAGTTGTAGCTGAAAGGGGGGCACGTAGCCTGAGTGATGTGATGAAATATGACTCTCCTAAGTCTAGGGCAATTTATACCACTAGCCGACATAAAGTATCATCATGCCCTGAGTCTTCCAAACCTGATGGCATATTCTCATACCGTCGAATGACCTGACGCAGCCGTGACTTCCATGCCGAGCAGACTTTTGTAGACTTCAAGTTGTTTGAATAAATCCTCTGGTGTTGAGGTATAGGGTTATCAAGGAGGTAGACATACCGAAATTCCAAGCTTTATCTTTTGCAAAAATCCCCAACCTTATACATTCCAAGCCACAACCGATATGACACGCGGCCTCGCTATCTATTCCTTGACAGTGGACTTCCCCCCCACGTGGCACAAAACCATAGGTCACAATACCTGATAATCCACGATGTTAAACTTCACAACTCATATAAATCAACCCCGTTTCTTTACACTTATTCCCATGGTGTGCAATTCTTTATGGAAGCGGTCAAGAAAATCATATGGGTCTTCAAAATATATACCACTGAAATGGAGTGGAACTTGTTTGGTAACTTGTCCAACCTCAATAAAAGGACTAGTGCATCATGCAACCATGGAGTAGCTATAAATCCTTCCGAAATCTGAACTAGTTCAACATACACTGACCAAGCTAGAACCTCCACATCTAGATCCATTTGACTGTCCAATAAGTGCTGATGTTCGAGCTTTAGACTGCGCTCTGCTTCTATCTCTTCCCTTGATTGTAGCTGCCACTGGGGCTTCCTCTCTTGTTCGGTCATAGACGCTTCACGTGTTGTCGAGATTAGTAAGAGGACAATAATAGGCAAGTTCAATCATCAATGATAGAATAAATTCGCAAGATGGAGATGCAGCAATGTGGAGTTATTCCTAACTTTGCAGCCTTTGGAAGATAAATACAGACGTCTCTGTACCGATCCCTCAGACTTTACCAAGTTGTCCGTGAGTTGTGAGACATAAGCAACCTAGAGCTCTAATACCAACTTGTCACGACCCGAAATCCCACCATCGGGCCGTAATGGTGTCTAACGTTGAACCCGCTAGACAAGCCAACGTGTACAATTAAACTAACATGATAACACTGAAATTAACAGAATAAACTAAAAAAGTTCACAATTTAACAGAGGAAATAGATAAAGTTTCAAAGCTAAGTAAAGACAACATAATACAGCATCACGGTAATTCCCCAAAACCTGGAGTCACAAACTCACGAGCTTTATATATGAGTGCTAAATACAGTGTCTGAAAGGAAATACATGACTGTCTTTGAGAACTAGAGGAAAGACAAGACAGAAATACAGGAACTAGGGATAGGAGAGACACTAAGGCCCACGAATGTCAGCTTTATACCTTGAAGACTCTAGGGTGGACTGAAGGTGACTCCCTCAACGCTGTCCACTGGGTCAGAGTGCGGGATCTGCACAACAATAAGATGTGTAGTGTAGCATCAGTACAACTATCCTCATGTAATGAGTAAGTACCGAGCCTAACCTTGGCCGAAGTAGTGACGAGGCTAGACTTGACAACAAACGTTAACATGTCCTATTCTACAACAAATATCGTGGAAAACAAAGCGAAAGATAAATAGATACGTAGGGGGATACAGGAGCAGACAAATGGGGTAACAAGTGAGATGGAACAATTAATTAAGTACATAGGAACAAACAAGAAGAAAATTTATCAGAAATATGCTAATGAAACAAATATAATGCCAGAAATGTAATAAATGGCACGACATCACCCTTCATGCTTTTTCTCTCTTCCTCACGATGCAAAGTACGATGTAAGATAACATGAATCATGGCACGGCATCACCCTTCGTGCTTTTACTCTCTTCCTCACAATGCAATGTATCATGTATGGCAATGTAATAATGGCACGACATCAACCTTCGTGCTTTTAAATATAAATCATGGCACATCATCACCCTTCGTGCTTTTACTCTCTTCCTCACAATGCAATGTATTATGTATGGCAATGTAATAATGGCACGGCATCAACCTTCATGCTTTTAAATATAAATCATGGCACGGCATCACCCTTCGTGCTTTTACTCTCCTCCTCACTATGCAATATATGATGTAATCAATGTAAATCATGGCACGACATCACCCTTCGTGCTTTTACTCTCTTCCTCACTATGCAATGTATGATGTAATCAATGTAAATCATGGAATGACATCACCCTTTGTTCTCTACACTCTTCCTCACCAATGCAATGACAATTATCAAAATCGCAAGGAATGCAGCATAGTGGAATCACAAATCATGATCACCCGACAAGGGGAAAATATCAGTCATTATCATAACAAATTGCCCGACAAGGGTCTCAGCTATAACCAACCTTTTCAAGTATATCCTTCACATTTGGGTCCTCAATAAGACCATTACATAATACAACAATCATAGTTTCAACAACAATCAACTTCCAAGTAGAGATAAATTCATAATACAATGGATATGGAAGCAAGGACAAGAATTTCATCAAAAACGGACTCACGGGCATGCTTGACAGATAATGCATAGGTACTCGTCACTCACCTATGCATTGAGCATGATAAACACTTAGCACATAGCCTACGATACCTATTCCCTCACCAATGTTAGGCAAGACACTTACCTCGGGTCCAAAAATAGCAATCAAGCCTCTAACACTGCCTTTCCTTTTGAATTCAACTCCGGAACAACAATATCTAGACATAATTAACTTAAGTATATCAATAAGTACTCAATTAATTGATCCCATAGCCTAATTATCCACTTCCTAGCATTCTTCCAAAAATACCAAAATTCGACCCCAGGCCCGCTCGGTCCAATCACGAGGCTCGGACCAAAACCCGATCACCCATACCCCACCAGTTCAAATATATTATTTGTTTTGAAATCCGACCCCAAATTGAGTTTGAATTACCCAAAATCCCATAAACCCTAACTCTACCCAAATCCCCTAATTTCTACTTTGTTTTCATGATTTTAGGCCTAGATTCTAGTCATTAGTTGATGAAAGCGAGAAGAAATGATGTTAAGAACACTTACCTATGGAGCTATGGTGATGGAAGTCTTCTAAAATAGCCTAAGGGAAGTGGGGAGGAAAAAGAGTGGTGAAATATGGAAGAAATCCCGTAATGTTTCTGTTTTGGGCCTTTTAAAATGGCTGGGCTATTTTGTTCTCTGCGATCGCGGAAGAAGGGATGCGATCGCAGTGCTTAAAGACCTACTAATATGCGACCGCAGGAGGAAGGCTGCGATCGCAGAAGACCAGTCCTCAAACCTTTGCGATCGCGGAGTAAAAGGTGCGACCGCAGAGAAGGATCACCCAGCCCCTACCCAGGTCCACTGGTGCACTATGCGATCGCGGAGAATAGAATGCAATCGCATAGTGAAACAAAAATACCCCCCTCGATTAAGCCTATGCGATCGCGGAGAATAGAATGCAATCGCATAGTGAAACAAAAATACCCCCCTCGATTAAGCCTATGCGATCGCAGAAGGACCTATGCGATCGCATAGAGCAATGTACCTGACATCAGCAACCAGAAAGCATTTTCTCCTCCGTGAAGGCATAGATCCATGGCATAATTTTGGACCCGCCACGCCATTTGGTGATGAAGAGTGGCTTGGATAGAATCTTTGGCTTGTGGGTCACTTTGAATTTGGACTTGGATTTTTAGTGCTTCGGTTAAGTATGGGTCAAAAACGGACATGTTGAAATTTGGAAAGATAGTTATGAAGACAGTCCCTGCATTCAAGGTAACTTCAGCATTACCCAAATTTGCATGTTGGTACTCCAAGTATCTTGTATCTAGAAGAGAAAGTCGGGAAACAACAGGTTGACCTTTTCTTCCATGATAAGTGAGAGAAATTCTGATAGCACCAAGATGGATATGGGTGAAACCATGATCTCTCCATTTTTTGGGAAAATTGTCTGGAATTTGGAGGGTAATAAACTGTTCATCTCGAGTAGCAAGAATAGGATGCTGGTCAAGTTTTGAGGCAGCAACATATTCTTTGAGTCCTTTTGGTTTGTGTTGGACTAAGGAACGGATTTGGGTCCATGGTGCAAATGATTTTTTTGCAAAAGCTGAGTAAGCGTTTATTAGGGGCAGTTCAATGGAAGATACTTTCTGTTCATCGGGTAGAATATTGACTTCATAGAGGTAATCATATTTTATGGACAAGGTTTTATATAGAGTAGGAGACATATTCATTTTTGCCAGGGAATAGGATTATGAAAACGACTTAGACATATTTAGTAAAATGTTCCTCCCTCCAAAAGGACGGGTTGGCTCTGATACTACAGTATGAACAGAGCAAGAGACTCCAAGAAAGGAAACTATATCATAGATACGAAAGTTTTCCTACAAAAGGGCTGGCTATTGCAAAGCTACACTAACAGTTAATTTGCTTGTAGTCGCAAAAGTTTTCCTACCAAAGGAGCTGGCTTCAACAACCCATAAGGAACGACTTGCCAAGCTACACAACTCAGAAAACTTTTGTACTACAATCAATCAAACTGTTAAAACTCAAAAAACATTCGTACTACAACAAGCTAACTTTCTTAGAGTATTCTTACTCTATTTTCATACATGGACCAGCCTTTCCATCCATTCGAAAGAAAGAACAAAAAGGAAATTTAGAAGGAACTCATATGTAGTATATCACAAAGATTTAGAAAGGTTACAAGATGATCCTACAACTACTACAAGACCTCCTTTATATAGGACTAGGAGGTTATTACAAGACAAACCTATCTACAAGTGGGCCCCTTTTTACATGTGAAGGACCTTTAGGAAAAGCCACTAATAACTGCTGAAAACATGTGAAACGGGTGAAATACACATGGTTTAGCATGTGAAAGTTTTTGGGAACATGTGAAAGCTTGTGAAAATAGTATGCTGCATGTGACGGGGCATGTGGAGGCATGTGGAAACATGTGAAAGTGGGACTCAGATGGTTTGGAAGCATTTGGAATTTTGTCTTGGCATGGGTAGATGATTTTTTAGGGTTTTTTTGTAGGTAATGTGGGATTATGGTGAGATTAACAAGGATGATTATCTTCCATTGATTTTCTCGGTTTGTCTTCTAGGCATCTTTTCATAGATCTTGTGTAGTAATGCCTGGAACTCGACGGTTCTTCTTCTCTATGTTCCTTCTCTTTTGGATTGAGGGATGTGATCCGCAACCTTAATCTGGAGATGTCATGAGTGATTTTTTCCCGAATGATTTCATACGGAATTTGATATTCCTTTGCTGCTTCTCGGACTTTTTCCCAGTGAGGATGAGTGCTGGTATAATTCTAGCTTGCCCAATCTTTTGGACATATTTCTCTCGGGATGCAGCTATTTGCTGGAAGATAATTCTTTGCGCTTCACTATATTCTTCTTCCATGGATAACATGGACACGGGAAATTTCCACCAGAATGACGAACTTGTGCCTGGACATTTCCATTAATAATCTTTACTGGCCTGTGAAACATGAATACCTTTGCATTGTAGGAATGATTGAAAATTTTTATCCAATATCTTCTAGTCTTGAACCATAATAGAAACACTATAAGAGCTGGTTCAATGTTGTCAAAATCTTTGAAGACATTGCACTTGAATTCCATGAAAATGTAATATTGATTGCACACGTGCCAGAAAAACCATAATAATTCTTGTGGAAAATCCTTCGCTTGAGCTATGAATATATGGAAAAAAGGAAATTCTTGATTGACCCCATATGGCTTGAGAATTGATCCTCCATGTTGCCGGAAAACTTGAAACTCATAATAAGTCCTTCTTTCCATAATAATTGACGGATCAAAGGGATCCATGAGGTTGAACAACTCCGGTGGATGATCTGTTGGCTTCAATGAACTTGTTCCCGATATATTTGAGAACATGAAAATCTGATTGGTTAGGTTTTGCTTAGGCTTCAGCTTTGCCGAGGAAAATCTCTTTGAAAATTCTTCTGGTCGAGATAGAAAATCTGCAAGAATATTATCCTTTCCTTTGAGGTGCTTGACTTGGAACTTGTATGGAGAGAACCATTGAGCCCACCTAAGAATTTGCGGATTGGGAATAATTTTTGCATTAAACTAGATCATCTTTGGGAAAGCCTTCATATCCATTTCTATCAAAAATTCTGTGTGAATCAGGAAAAATATTGAATTTCTTGATTCCATTTTTTAATGCAAGTATTTCCTTGAATGTGGAGTGGTAATGTTGCTCCGCCTCTTTGAACCTCCCGCTAGCATATCCGCATATTTTTCTCTGGCCATCTTTTTCTTCAAACAGAACGGCACTCCAGTATTCATTGCTGGCATCAGTTTGCAGTATTTTCTTACCGTCTGAAGGGATATAGAGGGACTTGACATTTTTCGAAATCTCCTTTATTTCCCTGACTGCTTCATCATGCTTCTTTCCCCATGATGGAGCATTTTTCTTGGGCATGTCTGTAAGTGGAGAAATGTATGTAAAAATATTTTGTATGAAATCTCTCACATAATTTACTATACCCAAGAACTATTGGATCTGCTTTGTTGTGAAGCTGGTATCTGGAAACTTGAGCAGCTCTTGACATATATGTGGCCCTTTACTGTATGCACCTTGGATAAAATGCATTCCAAGAAAATAAATCTCTTTTGGTGCAAGAACCATCTTTTTTGCTGAAAGCATGATCCCCTATTGTGTTATCAATGCCTCAAACTGATGAAGAAAATTGACATGTTCCTCTAATGTATTACTAAATAACAGGATGTCATCAATTTAGACCAAAGAGGTATGGAGGATGGGCTGGAATATTTTTATCATGGCTTTTTGGAACAAGGTGGGTGCAGTATTTAATCCGAAGGGTATGACCTTCCATTTGAAGTGATGATCGGGGATGCAAAAACCAGTTTTGGGTCTTTCTTCAGGGTGAATTCCCAATTGCCAAAATCTAGATTTTAAATCAAACTTGGAAAAATATTTGGCCTTGGCTAAGTGGGAGAAAAGAGTGAGTTTATTTGGAATAGAGAATTTATCATCTTGGAAAAAATGATTAAGTGGCTGGTAATCAATGACTAACCTGAGTTTTCCTCTTGTTTGCTCCGCTCTTTTATTGACATAGAATGCTTCGCATGCCCACTGTGAATCAGATGGCTCTATTAGATCAAATTCCAAAAGTTCTTCAAATTCATTCTTTGCAAGCTGTAGATGATCTGGATTCATGCCTGAATTACTTGCTTTGGTTGGATTGATGTTTTCATTCTTCTTAAAAGGGAGCTTGATGAAAAATTCTTCATTTTTCCATAACGGGCTTTTCTCTTTCTTCATGAAATCCTTGTGGGATTCTGCACATGAATGCTCAATGAGATTTTTCTCAATCTATTTGATTTGTTCATCGTTGGTAACTTGAAAGAGCCTTGGAATCTCATAATAAGGTTTGAACTGTTTCTTGAAAGTTATCCCGTTGGCCTTGATCTGCAGTTGATCTTTGAGTTGTCTGTAAATGTCGAATCCAACAATAATATCTTTTCCTGGTACATCAGATCCTATTAGCTTGGCCCTGTACTTCAATCCTGGAAAGAACTCGATTGTGACCGGATGCTTTGTGATGACAGTGGTAGTCAGAATTCCATTTGATGCAGTGTTGAAATCCTTAAAGTGCGGAACCCATTGATCTTCAGGAAGAACAGTACAATTTATGAGTGTGGCAGCTCCAGTGTCGATGAAAGCAATAACTCGGATCGATCAATCCCATTTGGATGAGTAGACTTTGAGTTCTACTTGAGGAACGACTGCGAGTGCGTTGATCTCCTCTCGGGCTTCGATCTCTGGTTCTGAAATTTGATAGTTATCACTGCCTTGATCTTCATAGATATCCAGAGAGAAAAGAGTTTCTTCACTAGGTTCATCATCCACAGAGAATATAGATTCATGGTCCTCCTCTTTTCTGAGATGTATGCCAGTTTAATATTCAATCTCTTGAAGGAGTTTAACAGATCTTCTTGATTGAGGACAGTTTTTTGCGAAATGTCCAATCTTGTGGCAAATAAAGCATCTATTCTTCTTGTGAAAATTTCTGGCCTTCTATGTCTGAAATATTTTGTGCGTCTCTTGGACCTTGGTTTTCCATCTGGAATTCTTGGCTAGTATTTTCGCACTTCATCTTGAAGAGTTGTCTTCGCATTTTCTCCTATCTTTGGCTAGTATCTCCGTAGAAAGCTTCATGTAGGATTCTGATGTTGAAGGCAAAATCCTTGGATGTAAAAAATGTATTTTTGTCTTGAATCCCAAGTGAATTCCACCAATTTCTGAGGATTCCTGAGAACCGTGAAGTTAGTTCTGACAGGATGATATACTTTTCTCGTTCAACCAAATTTTTGGTCACCATCCAAGTATAGAAGTCTTGGATTCTTTGAGGCCATTTTGAAACTTTGACGTCGTCTAAGGTGAAAGTGTGGAAGCCAGTTCCAACTGGTTTTGACGCCATGGGTTCCTGTCTTCTTTCTGGTATCGGTTTAGCCGTCATGCTTTCTTGATCCTCCTCTACTTCAGATATTTCTGGGTCTCTTGGTTGGCTCACAAATATCGAGGGATCATCTTCTTCAGAAGAGTTTTCAGTGGAATCATTGCTTGATTGAGAGCTTTCTTCCATTGTATCACCGTCAGAGGAATTTAGAGATTCTGACCATGTAGTATCTCCTCCTGACATGTTTCTTGGCTGGGAGACATAGAAGTCCGGAATCTTCTGATCATAAATCATTAGATATTCAGGGTTGGACCCTTTTGAACTTTCTCCTTGGTCTCGCCTTTTCTTTGTTTGTTTCTTGGCTGCAAGAGCATCTTTCCTTTCCCAGACCATTTTTGCAATATCGATTTCAGTTTCTTCTTTTAAGGGTTGGGTGAAAGAGATAGGATGGTGTGAGGTAGTAGGAAAAGTAGAAAAGGTGTTGTCCATTTTTGGTGGGGAATATGCTTGTGTTGACATGGGGTAGAAGGTAGGTTTTGAAGAGAAAAGTGGGGTTTTTTTGTGACTCAAAACGGTCATTTCTCAAAAGTTGGATCTGTTCCTTGAGTGAAATCGTCTCTTTTTGTTGTTGTTGAAAGAACTAAAAAGGTGAACTTCCTGGCGGACAAATCTCATATAGTAAATTTGCCAATCTTAGCTCCAAGGCTTTGATTAGTCTTGCGTGCTGAGACGATGTCTGCTCCACCTTTTTCTCAATTGTTTCCACTTTGCTCATTAACTTGTTTTGTGTATGGGCAATGTTTTTTATGGTGTTGCCAATATTATTGAGCACTTTGTTTTGGCAGGTGGAATTTTATGATTGCCAGTTCATTGTTGCCTCGATGTCACTTGTTGGGGGTTTTTCTCCAGAAGGTAGTACTATGTTTTTCTTGGGGATTTTTGGAGCATGGCTGATACCTTATTTTTCAAAAGGTTTGAGTGGAGGAAAATCTTGGGTATGGCTGGAACTTGAAGGGCTCATCATGAATATTTGTGGGTGTGCAGATTTTTGGGTCGATGGAGTTTTAGGTTCAGGTAGCTTTTTGGATTCTGGGGTGATTTCACTATCTTCCCAACTTGGAGTGAAGTTTCCTGGTAATTTTGGCCATTCTTGGGGTTTGTAGCTGACAAAAAATTCATATTTACCTGGATGGCTCAATGAACCAATTGAATGGTCTTTATTTTCATATCTGACTTGGAATTGCTTTTCAGTAGCTTTCCCCTTTTTCTTGGATTTTTGTTTGGGCTCGTTGAGGCCAAATCTTTCCCAGTGACACTGGTGGTGTTCATCGTATTCTCCAATTGGATCTTCCAAACAATCTTGGCAATCGCAATCGAGATCCCAAGGGCAGTGTCCCGTAAAGGGGCATTTGTACCACCAAACTCTTTTGCCTTCTTTGTCGAAATGTTGACACCAGTCATGTTCTTCCATGATGGTTTGTATATTCCAGAAAAGTTCTCTTTCAGGGTCAGGGTCAGGATATTTATCTTTGGGTTGGATCATTTGGCAAGAAAATATGGTTTTATTTGGTTTTTTGAGATGGAAATGGTCAAAGCTTATGGAAACGGTTTTATCATTTGTTTTGGTAAAACTTGGCTTACCAAATTGTAGAGGTTCTTCTGGCTCCCTTAAATTTTCATAATTTGTGATCCAGGAATCGGGAAGAATTTTGACAAGCTCATCTCTGGAAATTTTTCTGGGTATTTGGGTGCACATGGTGTTTCCTTTGGTAGCATCAATATTCAAGAGTAAAGCATTTTCTCCTCCGGGAAGGCATAGATCCATGGCATGATTTTGGACCCGCCACGCCATTTGGTGATGAAGAGTGGCTTGGATAGAATCTTTGGCTTGTGGGGCACCTTGAATTTGGACTTGGATTTTTAGTGCTTCGGTTAAGTATGGATCAAAAAGGGACATGTTGAAATTTGGGAAAATAGTTATGAAGACAGTTCCTGCATTTAAGGTAACTTCCGCAGTACCCAAATTTGCATGTTGGTACTGCAACTATCTTGTATCTAGAAGAGAAAGTCGAGCAACAACAGGTTGACCTTTTCTTCCATGATAAGTGAGAGCAATTCGGATAGCACCAAAATGGATATGGGTGAAACCATGATCTATCCATTGTATGGGAAAATCATCTGGAATTTGGAGGGTAATAAATTGTTCCTCTGGAGTAGCAAGAATAGGATGCTGGTCAAGTTTTGAGGCAGCAACATATTCTTTGACTCCTTTTGGTTTGTGTTGGACTAAGGCACGGATTTGGGTCGATGGTGCAAATGATTTTTTGGCAAAGGCTGAGTAAGGTTTTATTAGGTGCAGTTCAGTGGAAGATACTTTCTGTTCATCGGGTAGGATATCGACTTCATAGAGGTAATCATTTTTTTGGACAAGGTTTTATATAGAGTAGGAGACATATTCATTTTTGCTAGGGAAGAGGATGATGGAAACGACTCAGACATAATTAGTAAACTGTTCCTCCCTCCCAAAGGATGGGCTGGCTCTAATACCAGATTTTTTCTAACCTTTAGCACTCTGTTACCTACCCGAAACTCACCCGAGCCCTCGGGGTTCAAAACCAAAAACACACACGACTCCCAAATCATCCTACTAACTTATTCATGCACTGAAATCACCAAAATATCATCAAAATCAATGAAGTAAACCGCATAACTCATAGAATATTCTTAAAACTTCATAAGGCTTTAATATTCCAATTTTTATCCAAAACACGTCATTTCAAGTCCGTTTTAGACCAAAATTTATAGATAACTCACATAACATACATTAACCCTGTTCTGGAACCATAATACGGGCCCGGTAACACGGTTTTCACATTAATATTCATTTTCAAAAAAACCTTAATTATTTTCAGAAAATAATTTTCTTTAAAAATTCATTTATTGGGTTTGGGACCTCGGAATTTGATTTATTGGATTCCGGGCATACTCCTGAGTCCCATATTTTCCCACGGACCCTCCGGGACCGTCAAATCACGGGTCCGGGTCTGTTTACCAAAATTTTTGACCAAAGTCAACTTTATTCCATTAATTATCATAAATTCAACAGTTCAACACATTTCCACATAAAAACTTCCCGAATACGCGCTCGGTCTATGCACACACATCGAGGTGAGATTAACGGAGGCTTTCGGGGCCTCGCAACACAGTTTTTGGTAAATTATAAAAGATGACCTTTTCGGTCATCACTGTATGCTCCTCATATGGTGGTCGAGATGAGTGATAGGGTGCATATGTTCATGAAACGAGTTGGGACCACATCTGATAAATGAGTGCACGACAACCTCCTTGGTGGAGGGCATGGATATTTCCCGTATTCAGACTTATGCCTAGACCATAGAGGATCGTAAGAGCCAGCAAAGGGAAGATAGGGAGCATGATAGGGAGAATGATAGGGGCCAGCATAAGAGGGCGAGATTTGTAGGGTATTCTCATGACTCCAGAGGCAGTGTCAGGCCCCAATATTCGAGGATTTCGATGCCACCTGTAGCTAGTGCACCTCCACAGTTTCAGAGGCCTCGGTATGATCAATATACCTATTCTGGTCCAAGTCAGAGTTTGCGGGCATCAGGCTCGCAATATCATAGGGATACTAGTTAGATCTCATGAATACTGTATTCAGGCCCTATCTTGATGTGTTCGTGATCGTATTCATTGATGACATTTTGGTGTATTTTCATCCAGAGGCGGAACATGCGGGTCACTTGCATATAGTATTACAGACGCTTCAGGATCGTAAGTTATATGCTAAGCTCTCCAAATGTGAATTCTTGCTGAACTCAGTAGCATTCCTTGTCCATGTGATATCTGACGAGGGTATTAGTGTCGACACTCAAAAGATCGACACGGTACATAATTGGCCGAGACATACAACACCATCAGAACTCCGCAGCTTCTTGGGGTAAGCAGGATATTATAGGCGATTTATAAAAGGGTTTTCCTCTATATCAACACCATTGACTAAGTTAATGCAGAAAGCTACTAAGTTCCAGTGGTGTGATGCTTGTGAATGAAGTTTTCAGGAGTTAAAGAATCGATTGACATATGCGCTAGTGCTCACTCCCCCATAAGGAACATAAGGTTATGTGGTATACTGTGATGCCTCAGGTATAGGTTTGGGGTGCGTATTGATGCAATATGAGAAGGTGATTACTTATGCATCAAGACAATTGAAGAAGCATGAAAAGAATTAACCGACACATGATTTGGATTTGGCTGCAGTAATGTATACTTTGAAGATATGGCGTCACTACTTATACGACATCTATGTTGACATCTACACAGATCACAAGAGTTTACAATACATCTTCAAGAAGAAGGAGTTGAATTTGAGGCAGTGTAGGTGGCTTTAATTACTGAAAGTACGATGGTGATATATTGTACCATCCTGGTAAAGCCAATGTTGTGGCAGACACACTCAGTCGTAAGTCAATGGGAAGCTTAGTACATATTGAGGAAGGTAGACAAAGGTTGACTAAAGATATTCATCAGCTAGCCAATATGAGAATCATATTGTTAGACTCTGATGACGTAGGTATTACTGTACATAATATATCAGAATCATGTTTGGTAGCCGAGGTAAAAGCACGACAATATGAAGATCCTACCTTAGTACGACTGAGAGAGAGCATCCAGCAGCGTAAAATTACGGCTTTTGAGATCGGAGCAGACGAGGCACTGAGATACCAGGGTCGATTATGTATGCCTAATATGGCAGGGTTGAAAGAGAATATTATGATTGAGATTCATCAATCCCGATATTCCATCGATCGAACTCGGCAAATATGTATCATGATGTTAAGGAGTAATATTGGTGGGATAACATGAAGAAATCTATTGCAGAATTTGTAGCCTAGTGTCCTAATTGTCAACAAGTACCGAGCGAAGAACTTTAGTACACCTATAGATGCCCAGAGGGACAACTTGTCAAAGATCTGTATATATGTTCCCAAAGTGAGGCCTAGGCATTGACTAAAAGTAGGAGGGAAAATGAGAGAAGAGTTGTATAGACACACATACAAGGACAAAGTCTTACAGGCTACGTGACAAAAGGTAGCAACAATTACAAGATTGGAAGAATTCAGACAACAAGTCGTGGTGTGAGAAAGAGGCCTAAAGGGGGGGAATGCCCTGACTTTTGGATTTATTCACAAAACAATTGCGTAGATGGCAAGGACAACATTAAAATATTTGTAAGAGCTATAGGTTATGAGACTAATAAGCGCATCAGTTAACATTCGAGGACGAATGTTCCAAAGGAGAGAATGAAGTTACACCCCATATATTTGTTCATGAGATTCATAAGTCAATTGATGCAAGCTCAGAAATGAGATCATTTTTGAAAGTACATAAAGTAAGTTAATCATGTTACCTTGGAGGTTACAAATATTTAAGATCATGAATAACAAGTACCAATAGGATTGGAAATCTTAGAATCTAAACCAATTGAAGAAAATAAGTTTCCTCGAAAGTCGACAAGTTTGGAATGTTATAACATGTGCTTTAGGGTGAGAATATGGTTCTTAACATGATAAAAAGGTTATTCTATAAGTTACTTTTGTCGTATGATAGTCGTGTGCTATGTTTTGAAGTCAAGAAAGTTGTGGAACAAAAGTTGGACCATTTACCCATGATAGTACGATAAGAAAGATATGTTATGTTGGTACTCGGTTGAGTAAGGTACCAGATGCCTGCCATGGCCCTTCGATTTGGGTCGTGATAGAAGTGGTTCAGCTAGCCAATATGAGAACCAGATTGTTAGACTCTAATAACGGAGGTGTTACTGTATATAATACATTAGAATCATCTTTGGTAGCCGAGGTAAAAGCACGGCAATATGAAGATCCTACCTTAGTATGATTGAGAGAGAGCATTCAGCATCGTAAAATTACGGCTATTGAGATCGGAGCAGATGGGGGCACTGAGATACCAGGGCCGATTATGTGTGCCTAATGTTGCTAGGTTGAGAGAGAAGATTATGATTGAGATTCATCAATCCCGATATTCCATCCATCCCCGCTCGACAAAGATGTATCATGATATTAAGGAGCAGTATTGGTGGGATAACATGAAGAATTCTATTGCAGAATTTGTAGCCCAATGCCCTAATTGTCAACAAGTAAAAATCGAACATCAGAAACCCAGTGGATTGCTTCAGAATATAGAGATTCTGACCTGGAAATGGGAGGTGATTAATATGGACTTGAATATTGGATTACCCCGCTCTTATCATAAGTTTGAATCCATATGGGTGATAGTTGATCAATTTACGAAATGTGCCAATTTTCTGCCAGTTAAGACAACTTACATAGTTGAAGATTATGCGAAGTTGTATATCAAGGAAATTGTTAAGCTTCATGGTGTGCCGGTATCTATTATATCAGACTGAGGAGTGCAATTTGCGGCTAACTTTTGGAGGTCGTTTCAGAAGGGTTTAGGCACACAAGTGAATCTCAACACTGCATTCCCACCACAGACTGACAGACAGGCTGAACGTACCATTCATACACTTGAAGATTCCTACGAGCATATGTTCTGGATTTCAAGGGGAGTTAGGATAACCATCTTCCACTCATAGAATTTGCCTACAATAATAGCTACAATTCCAGTATTAAAATGGCCCAGCACGAGGCACTATATGGGAGGAGATGTAAATCACCACTTGGATGGTTCGAAGTCAGTGAAACAGAACTATACGGGCCAGAATTGATTCACCAAGTCATTGAGAAGGTGAAATTGATACAAGAGCGGCTGAGGACGGCGCAAAGTAGGCAAAAGTCTTATTCCAATATCCGACATCGGGATCTGGAGTTTAAGGTTAGTTATTGGGTTTTCCTGATGATCTCGCTGATGAAGGGTGTCATGCGTTTTGGGAATTGGACATGTGTCATGATTGGGTTTTCCGCAGTATATCGGTCCGTACAAAATTCTTCGACGAATTGGACGGGTTTCTTATGAGTTAGAATTGCCATCCGAATTGAAATGTTTCCACCCGATATTCCATGTATCTATATTGAGGAAATGTATTGGAGACCCTTCTAGGGCCGTCACTATCAAATATGTACAAGTTATAGAGGATCTATCATATGAAGAAGTGCCTGTGGCTATATTAGATTGACATGTCCGCAAGCTGAGAACAAAGGATGTAGATTCCATCAAAGTATTGTGGAGGAAAAATAACATGAAAGAAATGACACGGGAAGCAAAAGATGAGATGAAGTATAAATACCCTTACATGTTCCAGATTCAAGATAACGAGGATGTCGGGGGGACACAGGACGCATTAGAAGGTGAAATGGATATATGAGGGAAGTAGTAGCTTGAGAATACTCTTCCTTAATACAAAATGGAGATATACAAATAATCTACATATCCATAATGCTTTGTATAGCCTTGTGAGACTATACATTGGGTTTAACTGCTTGCAAGTTTGGCTAGTATCCATTTTATAGGGGGGAGGGTGTTACAACCCATATTCACTTACGTTGGCTCATGTCATAAGTTAGTCGATGTAAATCTGAGAAGAGATTATCTTTGAGTTGATAAGAAGTTAATCATATTGGTCTTAAATGATACAAGAGTTTATAAGGGTGTTTAACAAGTATCAGAAGTTAAACGAATCAAGGATATTGTAACTCGTATTTTTGGGTAAACCTAGGGGTGATTAATATTATAAAGAGGTATTGTTTTAAGGTATTTGAATCATATATTATCCGTATCATAAGTCTTGAAATCAAACGAGTTATGAAACAAAAGTCGACAGAAGTTGTCGCAACTTATGTTCATAATTTTACTTAAACTTTAGGTAAAATGTCACTAAGCTTTTCTCTCAATTTACTTGGAATTACGGGGTGATCTAACCACCAAATTTAATATCTATGAGTCTAGTTTCCAAAACATTAAACCGGTCATCGATACCATCTTGGAGTATAGAGATAATCACATTTTCGCGAGACTGCGCCAAGCAGCTCTCTATGGGCCCACATAGGCGGTTTAAAACAAATAGATATATATAAGATGCCTCAACCCCGTTTTTAGTCATTATTTTTCAGTATATTCAGACCTTAAAACCCTAAAAACACTCTCACATTTATCTCATGATCCAAGACTAAAACAAAGGGCAAACAACACAAATAGAGTGTTGGAAATCCCGTGGCGCTAGTAAGTTTCTTGTTCTTCTAGTTGTTTCTGATTTATGTGTTGTTCCAGCTCGTGTGGGAGGTTGCTTTAAGTGGTTTACGACTCCCTCAAGTTTTTAATATCAAACCTAGGTGATTTCGCTTCCTTGTTCTTGCGGCAGCATTGGAGGGATATTTCGTGGACAATTAAGGTCAAATTGGAGTTTTTCTTTCTGTTTAAAGGTAAGTAACCTCTTACTCTACATGTATTTAAGATTTTCCCAGTTGCAGCTAATTCATTGAAGCTAGAATTTGTGAAAATATATCGAAAGGATTGGTAGTAATGTTGTTGGTTGGTGGACGGTTTTGGGAGGCTCAATATGATTATTATTGATGTTGTTTGGGATGTTTGGTGATTGTTTTGACTTGTGTGAAGTCATATATATATAGGGGAGGTGCTGTCTGTTTCATCGTAAAATATGTTGTGGTCGATACATAATAGTTACGACGCTTAAACGATAACGATAATGTCGTTTCTCTTATTGTAGACTAAGGTGTCGTGACATTTGCATAGCTTGAGGTTGGGAAGTATATATACAAGTTATGTGAGGCTATCCCTTTCCTTCTTTTGCACGTCTCCGATTGTACATAAGGCAATGGACGAGTTTCCAAAGATACTCTACTCTTAGAAGCTAGCAGTACTTACATTGTTTCCCTTCTTATGGAACAATTGATATTGGGGTTGCTTCTCTTATTCTTATGTTATCGATGTTGGTTGTACTTCATGATTCTTATAAGATTCTTGATAAAGAGTTAGTCCTAATAATGTGTACATAGAATACCGACCTTACGTCACTCCGAAAGGTTCAGAATATGATCCCAATAAGTCCAACATGCATTATATATATGTATCTATTACGCTACTGATACGCGCTATAGCCGGCCGGGTTCGACACCTATTGTGCAACCACCGATCAGTTGTGTTTTACTGAGCTCCACGTGGCCGAGTATGTTTTACCAAGCCTATTATGGCCGGGTACGATATAATAAAGATGATGCCCACAAAGGCGTATGTTTTAAAAGTTTATGTATATATATATGTATGTATCATGCATTTCATGTCAGTAGCCCTCAGAGGTACCTAGATGTTAGAGGTTGTATATTCTCTATCCCTGTTTACATTACTGTTCTTACTTATGCTTTCATGTCTTACATACTCAGTACTTTATTCGTACTGACGTCCTTTTCGTTTGTGGACATTGCATGTCAAGCTGCACATCCTGATAGACAGGTAGACGTAGCTCCCCCACTGTTGCGCCCCCCCTTTTGGGATAAGGGATGTGAAGGATTTGAAGAGTCTCCACCTAACGAATTAAGGTGCGTTAGGGGACCTATTAAGGGTCACAATAACACTAATTGAATAACCAGAGATTGGGTAAGGGCTTGAAATTACTCCAACGGGGAGGTGTTAGGCACCCCTCAAAGTCCACCACTGTGGTTTCCGGCCAAACAAGCTTTGTGAATTCAAGCAAGTAGCAAATAGGCAGTCAAAGTATACACATGGAAACAAGTAATGGTTTTGAAAAAGATTCGCAGTCTAAGAACACATATGTAATGAAGTTTTGAAAGATTTATGGTCTAAGCACACATATGTAGGGGATAGGAGAGTCCTATGTTGTTTATCCTATAGGATCACATCAATGAAATGCCCGGTAATCACTCCTCAGTGAGGGGCTACACGTGGCATTAGCGCACCGGTCATCATATCCATATCTACCCTTTACCCCACCACTTAGCGGTTATTAAGCGAGTTTATTTAGCGATCTCTATGCGTGCTATTACCCGTCCCTTCTTAATGATCTTGGAGGAATTTAGGACCTCTAAGTATAGGTAGTTCTAGACAAACCCTTAAGGTTTTCAAAAAAGATAAAATTCTAAGCGACAAGCAAGAAAAATAGGACTAATCAGATAAATGCAGGAAAGCAGTTATGAGGCCCAGATTTACCTCCACAAGTAATGCACATAATCAGCACGTCTCAAATACAAACAAGAGGAAGTTTTGTTAGATAGGATCCTAAGCAGGATATTTAAGTGAGTATCAATGCACAGAAATATGCAGCTTTATTTCATAAACTCAAAAGTAGGGCCCTAATCAGTTTGCCTATTGATTTTAAGCATGTTAACCTTTAAACAGTTCAGAAGTTGTTTTGCCGAAAATGCAAGGTTTGTTACCAGTTTTATCTAAAACAGGATAATCATATGCAGGATTTTTTATTCCTCTTTTCATGAATCGGTAGTTTAAACTAGGTGTGGCTAAGCAAATACGAACAAAATCCTAGAGCATGGTATCTAATAGTACATATAAAATGCAGAATGGGTAAGACATGATTTCGCGATGTGCAGAATATCTAGAGCATGATTTCTAAAATGCACAGAGAATTACAGAGTTGTTAAGAACGATTTATGAAGGCACAT
>ML401866.1:0-49730 GCA_005239525.1 Nicotiana knightiana
ACCACCGGAACTCAGTCCACAACTCAGAATTTGTCATGCAATGCAGTACAGGGGGAAAGCTCCTGGAATCTCGTCCGTAGTCACAATTTAAATATGCGATGAAGTACAGGGGGAATGCTCCCGGATCTTGGTCCGTAGTCCCAATTTAAATATGTAATGCAGTACAGGGGGAAAGCTCTCGGATCTCGGTCCGTAGTCCCAATTTAAATATGCAATGCAGTACAGGGGGAAAGCTCCCGGATCTCGGTCCGTAGTCCCAATTTAAATATGCAATTCAGTACAGGGGGAAAGCTCCCGGCTCTCGGTCCGTAATACCAATTTAAATATGCAATGCAGTGTAGGGGTAAAGCTCCCGGATCTCGGTCCGTAGTCCCAATTTAAATATGCAATACGGCCACTGAGGAAAACAACCAGAATGTGACAGAAACAACATATATCGCCACAACAGGCGCAAAAGCAAACAAGACCGAATGCAAAGTAGGATGAGCAAATCAATACAAAGACTTAAATCACAAAAATGGTAAAAACTCACTCATAAGAAGTAGCCACTGAAAGGAATGCGAAGCACAAAGAGAAGCAGCATAACGAGGGGAAAACAAGGCAAATATAGCAACGATTCTACATATTCAAGTTCGCAACCAAGAAACCAAATCATCCCGGCAAGGGAATCAACTATAACCAATCTCACTTAGACAATTAGCTTCACCTAATAAACCCAGCTTGAACAATGCTCAGTACATAGGCAGCATCAAAGAAATACCATCAACATGGCCGATCATCAATTAAACCTAAGTAGTACTTAAGGGAAAATCATTTAAATCACAATGTACGACTCACGGGCATGCTTGACAACAACATATAGATATTCCAATTACTTGTTAGACAAATTATAGGGCGAGATTATACTAGATTTAGTCACATAGGCAGTGTATGAACAAAGATATAATATAACGGTAGGAAAAGTAAAGTCTTCATTTAAGTCAATTAAGATCAAATAAGAATAAGGAATGCTAGGCAAGTACTTCTAATTTGAGCAGGAAGAGGTGAAACTAGAAATCAGGAATTCAGATATAACAAATTTCAATTCATACACGGGGAACATAAGGACCTAAAATCCCTAAAGGGCAATCTATTTGTAAATAAGTCCGAGTACGCACTCGTCACCTTGCGTACGCGGACTACAATCAACATAGAAGACTCAATCCTAAGGGGTAGTTTCCCCACACAAGGTTAGGCAAGATACTTACCTCAAAGACGACAACCCGGTACTCAAAAATAGACTTCTCGGGCGGGAAGGCCTCCGGACGGCTCAAAATCAACTAAAACAACTTCAAAATACATATAAAACGTATAAGGAACTATTCCGAATAATAAAGTCTCAATCTTTACAATATTATAAAAATCGACCCAAAAGTCGACCCCCGGGCCCGCACCTCGGACCCCGACAAATTTTACAAAAACCGATTACCCTCCGATACGAGTTCAACCATACTAAATTTATCAAATTCCGATACCATTTGGCTCTTCAAATCATGATTTTTCATTTTACAAATTTTCTTTCAAAACCCACAATTCCCTCAACCCAAAACACAATTTAAATGTTAAAAACAAAAACTAATTCATGAAATATAATTAATTCTAGATGAAGAACACTTACCCACTCGATTATCTCGAAAATCCCCAAAAATTGCTCCAAAATCCAAAGTCCAAAGCTCAAAATGTGAAGAAAATGGCTAACCCTCGTTCATAAGAATCTGCCCAGGACCTCCGCACATGCGACCTACCCGCACATGCGCCCCTGAATCGCCTCTGCGGAGGCCGCACCTGCGCCTCAAAGTTCCACACCTGCGGAGGTTGACCAGTCCACTTATTCTTGCACCTGCGTGGTCTTTACCGCACATGCGAAGCTCGCACCTACGGTCCCCTATCTGCAGGTGCGACCACACCAGAACATCAGTTCAAAGTTGGAAGAAAATGACCTGTAGCCTATCCGAAACACACCCGAACGCTCGGGGCTCAAAACCATATATACACACAATCTCAAAAAAATCCTATGAACTTATTCGAGTAATCAAAACACCAAAATAACATCATAAACATTGAATTAAACCTCAAAATTATTGAAATTTCTCGAAACTTCTTTAAACGTCAAATTTTACATTTTTGACCCGAATCACGTCAAACCAAGTCTGTTTATTACCAAACTTAACAGATAATACATATAAATCATATCGAACCTGTACTAGGCTCCGGAACCAAGATACGAGCCCGATACCACAGGTTTCACATCAAATTTCATTTTCAAAAACCTTTATATTTTTCAGAAAATAATTTTCTTTAAAAATTCATTGCTCGGACTTGGGACCTCGGAATTCGATTCCGGGCATACGCCCAAGTCCCATATTTTTCTATGGACCCTCCGGGACCATCAAATCACGGGTCCGGGTCCGTTTACCAAAAACGTTGACCGAAGTTAACTTTATTCAAATTTCTAATACAAAATTATTATTTTTATCAATTTTTCACATAAAGGCTTCCCGTCTACATGCCCGGGCTGTGCACACAAATCAAGGTGAGATAGAAGGAGGTTTTCACGACCTGGGAACACAGAATTAGCTAGAAATATATGGGATGACCTTTTGGGTCATCATAAGGACCGCGTGTGTGTGCCTAATGTTGATGGGCTTCATGAGTTGATCCTTAAGTAGGCCCACAGTTCTCGGTATTCTATTCACCCGGGTGCCGGAAAGATGTACCAGGACCTGCGGTAGCATTATTGGTGGAGGAGGATGAAGAAGGAAATAGTTGCTTATGTAGCTCGGTGCATGAATTGTCAGAAGGTAAAGTACGAGCATCAGAGACCCGGTGGTTTGCTTCAGCAGATGGAGATTCTTGAGTGAAAGTCGGAGCGTATCACTACGGCCTTTGTATTTGGACTCCCACAGACTCGAAGGAAGTTCGACGACGTTTGGGTCATTGTGGATAGGCTGACTAAGTCAACACATTTCATTCATGTGGCAGTTACTTATTCTTCAGAGTGGTTGGCAGAGATTTATATTCGGGAGATCATCCGTCTTCATGACGTGCCCGTGTCTATAATTTTTGATCGAGGTACGTAGTTTACCTCGCACTTTTGGAGGGCAGTACAGTGTGCGTTGGGTACTCGGGTAGAGTAGAGCACAACATTTCATCCTCAGACGGACGGGCAGTCCGAACGTACTATTCAGATCTTGGAGGACATGCTTCGCGCTTGTGTTATAGATTTCGAAGGATCGTGGGATCAGTTCTTGCCCCTAGCAGAGTTCGCCTACAACAATAGCTACCAATCGAGCATTCAGATGGCTCCTTATGAGGTATTATATAGTAGACAGTGCAAGTTTCCAGTTGGGTGGTTTGAGTCGGGGGAGGCTCGGTTGTTAGGTACAGATGTAGTGCAGGAGGCCTTGGACAAGTTCAAGATTATATAGGATCGATTTCACACAACTCAGTCCATGCAAAAGAGTTATGCCGACCATAGAGTTCATGATGTGGCATTCATGGTCGGGGTGAGGGTGTTGCTTTGGGTATCACCTATGAAGGGTGTCATGAGATTTAGGAAGAAGGGAAAGTTAAGCCCTAGATATATCGGACCTTTTGAGATTCTCGATAGAGTGGGAGATGTGGCTTATAGACTTGCGTTGCCTCCGGGGTTATCAGTAGTTCATCCAGTATTTCATGTGTCCATGCTCCGGAAGTATCATGGTGACCCTTCCCACGTGTTATATTTCATCTCTGTCCAGTTGGACAAGGATTTGTCTTATGAGGAGGAGCCGGTAGCTATTATAGACCGACAGGTTCTTCAGTTGAGTTCGAAGAGTTATCCTTCAGTTCGAGTGATGTGGAGAGTTCAGCCGGTTCAGGCAGCTACTTGGGAGTCCGAGTCATACATGCTGAGTAGATATCCCCACCTATTCGCCATTTCAGGTACTTTTCTATGTCCATTCGAGGACGAACGTTTTTTTAGAGGTGGAGATTGTGATGACCCAAAGAAGTCATCTTGTGTTTTAGAACTCTATTCTGCGCTCCTTAGCCTTGAAAATCTCATTTTTACCCTCCTCAATTTACGTGCGCAATCCGAGCGTGTTTCCGGAAAGCTATTATATGGAAAATTGAAGAAATAATAATTTTGGCCTTAAAAATGATTTTTATTTGCCTTCAGTCAACGTTTTGAGTAAACCGACGGGGACTCGTGTTTTGATAGTCCCGGTGGGTCCGTAGTAAAATATGGGACCTGGGCGTATGCCCATAATCGAATTCCGAGGTCCCTAGCTCGAGAAATAAATTTTTGATTTAAAACTAAAAGAATGAAATTATAATGGTTTGAGAAATTGGCTAATGGTTGATCTTGTTGGTATCAGGTCCGTATTTTGGTTCCGGAGCCTAGTACAGGTCCGTTATGGTATTATACCTTTTCTGTGAAATTTGGTGAGACACAGAACTCATTTGACGTGATTCGGACGTCTAGTTGAGAAAATGGAAATTCTAAAATGTTCTTGAGAATTTCATATGTTTTGGCGATTTGATCGCACGAGCAAGTTCGTATGATATTTTTAGACTTATGTGCATGTTTGGTTTGGAGCCCCGAGGAGTTGAGTGAGTTTCAGATAGGCTATGGAGTGAAAAGAACTTAGAAAGAATTGTTGGTGTGCTTAAGGTCTACAGATCTCGCATTTGCCATCTCTGACTCGCAAATGCGAGCCTCGCATTTGCGAGCATGGGGCTAGGCTGGGTAGTCTCGCAATTGCGAGAAAATGACAACATTTGCGGAATATACCTGTTCTCATTTGCGATAGCTGCAGAACTACAAAGGATTCACATTTGCGATGTCTTTCTCGCATTTGCGAGCTTCACAAATGCGAGATCTGCAACTATAGGTCTTGACTTAGACGGGATTTTTCCCCTCTTTCAACATTTCCAAACACAAGAAACCCTCTAGGCGATTTTTCAAAGGAAACTTCTTCCCCAAATCATAGGTAAGTGATTCTTAACTTATTTCTTTCAATCTTTCACTTCATTTTACAAGATTTCAACCTAAAATCTAATGTTTTCATGGTGGAATTGGGGATTTTTTGGGTAGAAACTAGGTATTTCGAAATTTGGGGATTTAGACCTCAAATTGAGATCGGATTCCAAAACCAATTATATATCCAGGCTCGGGGGTTAATGGGTAATCGAATTTTGGTCAGAATTTCGGGTTTGGACCAAGCGGGCCTGGATGTTGACTTTTTCAAAAATGACCTAAATTGAATCTTTAGTTATCGTGGGTGATTCCTAAGGCTTACTTTGAACCATTTGGTTGGTAAATTGCTAGATATTGTTGGCTCGGAGGCTAATCTGAAAGGTAAGGTTGTGATTGAACTTTGAGTGATATTTGGAGCGAGGTAAGTGTTGTGTCTAACCTTGACTTGAGATTTTAGGAACCTTTGAATTGTTTGTTACGCGATAAATCATGTGAGCGGCGTATACATGAGGTGACGAGTACCTATGCGCCGCCAATTTACCTGTTTTACCTGTTTTCTTCCGTTTTCCTTTATATTGTTTTTCTTCTTGCTTTACTTGTTACATGTCTAACTGTAATTCCGTGCTCAATTGCTACCTGTTGGATATTTGTTTCCCCGTAGGATTATTGCTTCCCCTTATTAGTTTAAATTGTTCTTGTTGGCATTTTCTGTGATATCCTGGTTTGGTGTCGCGGAGTAGTAGTAAACTTATTGAGTTTTATTGTTTATACGACTCCCAGTTGCTTTGTCCCAAATTTCAAGTGTTGGTAAGGGCCTTTTGAATTTTATGAAACTTCTGTACGCTATGTGTAATGTATTATGATAAGGCGGGATCGGGTTGCACGCCGCAACAGGAGGAATAAGGGAGGATTGATGAGGAGTAATAAGGGTGAATATGATTATTTGGTGGGATCGAGTTGCACGCCGCAACAGAAGGAATAAGGGTGGATTGATACGGAGTAATAAGGATGAATTATTATGTTGGCATTGATATATGGTGGGATCGGGTATCTATATATATATATATATATATATATATATTATTTACTTTTATTATAATTGTTATGGAGGAATAAGGGAGGATTGGTGGGATTGGGTTGCGCGCTGCAACATATATATATTATTTACTTTTATTGTAATTGTTACGGAGGAATAAAGGAGGATTGGTGGGATCTGAATGCGCGCCACATCAATATATGTGTTTATTTATTCTTTGCTGACTGTGTAAGTTATTCGATGCGTTTGTTTATATTTCGTCTAAGCATTTGGTTATAGCTGGATATTGATAAGACACCGAGGTTACGTATTTATTTTTGCAATTTACTGCTTTTAAATTATTGTTCTCCTTTTCTGCCTTCTTATTTATAGTCTGTAGCCTATATATTATGGGTGTCCCGCCGTAGCCTCGTCACACCTTTGTCGAGGTTAGGCTCGGCACTTACCAGTACATGGGGTCGGTTGTACTGATACTGCATTCTGCACTTCTTGTGCAGATTTTGGAGCAGGTTGTGGCTGACTGAGAGATTTGGCTCAGGTTCACAGTTGGAGACCCAAGGTAGTCCTGCTGGCGTTCGCAGGCCCTGGCGTCCCCTTCTACATCACTCTATTACTGTTTTTCTTTGTTTCCAAAAATATTGTAAATTTCTTTCAGACTCATGTTTGTAGAAAATCATAGTGTGTTCGTGAAATTGTGACACCAGGTTTCTGGGGAGGAGTAGAATATAAATAACTTCAATTTCTATATACCTTACAGTTATTCCGCTTTCTTTTATCTGATTATTGTTAATTACTAAAAATGGACATAAATGGCTAAATAATCTCTAACGTTGGCTTGCATGGCAAGTGTGATGTTAGGCGTCATCACGATCCCGTCGGTGAAAATTTCGGGTCGTGACACACTTGTATCTTTAATGTAATCTCTTGTAAAATATTCAAATAGGAAAATAATACCATTGAAATTAAATTTTCAATTTATTGTTTATGTTTGTTATGGATTTTAAAAATGAGTATTATAGCACGTAGTCTTTTTATGTTAATTGGAGCAATTTAAACAAATTATAATTTATACTTTGATTTTAAGTAAATTATTAAAATAAACTAATTATAAATTGTGATCCCCAATATTATTCTCTATCCGTAATTAAATAAATATAACAAGGATCAATTTATTTATCAAAAAATTAGTTGAGCCTCGACAAACAATAATTTTAAGAGTACAATATTGGACACGTATACGGACCTTTCCTCATCTAGTATTATTAAAAGGAAGAAGTGAAAGGACAGAAAAGACAATAGGAAGGCTGAATGGTAAACAAGGAACCAAATCTACTCAATCATGTCACTATTTTCAATGCACAAGAATCAGGAGAAAAGGAGGAGAAGAATAAGATCCCACATTTATGTGGAACTGCAAAACAAAACAATTAATCTGTAACTCTAATCTCTCACCTTTTTTATACACTTAAATCATAGTGCATTACATAGCATTTTTTGTAAAGAGCTTATTATATCATCATCTGTAGAGTGCAAAACTGGCATGTAGACTTGTTCTTTCATTAAATAACTTGAGTTGAATTTAGTGTATAATATATACGGAGTAATCCTTTTGTAACTGAGCTGAAATATCATAGGCTACTTACCCTATTGTTAGACTAACTGGCCAAGAAGGAAAACGAGGATTTTGCGATAGTAAAGTCAAAGATCTTTCAGAATGATGGGAAGAAGACGGTTGAGAGCGAGCGGAGTAAGAGCAAATCAAGCTCTAGTGGTGGATTGTCTTTGAAGTCCTATATTATAGACATAGCCGGCGAACCAATGGATATTGTAAACGCATGAGTGAAACACGCCATGAATCGTCCCCTACCTTGGTTGTGCCAATTGCCAAGCGCCTTGCAAAGAGTTATGTTCACTTCTGTATGCACAATGTAAAAGAATTGTTACACTATTAGGTCATCTGAAAAATAGCGGAAAATAATTGTTCATAATAAGTTAAACTAGTCACTTGGAAATTAAGGCCGGTAACCAACTATAACAAGTTAAATTACACTGACAGTATAGAAATCCTCTATAAACTACTTAAAGAAAGCGTTAACAAGAATGATGTGTAGTAATCGAAATGTCATTTACACATGTTCCAACACTTCTATATATGCAGTGTAAAAGAATTATTGCACCATTAGGTTATCTAAAAGATAGCGGCAAATAATTGTTCATAATAAGCTAACCTAGTTACCTGAAAATTAAGCCAGGTAACCTGCTATAACAAGTAAAATTACACTGATACTGTAAAAATCAACTGTAAATTACCTAAAGAAAGAGTTAACGAGCATGATGTGTAGTAATGGAAATATCATTTACAGATGTTCCAACACTAGCTGATGATGAGTAAGGAAGTGAAGAAGAATTTCTTGATCTGAATACAAAGCCAGGTTGGCCAGGGTTAGATAGTTTTGTTTCATTGCAGAGCATAAACACCACTTCAGACATAATTGGCCTATCATTTGCATGTGATTGAACACACAAAAGTCCAATTTGGATGCATCTCAAAACTTCACCAGTTTCATACCAATCTCCTAATAAGGGATCAACTACTTCTATAGCTTTGTCATCATTCCAGAAATCCCAAACCTGAAAAAAGGAAGTACAAAATCAACATTTGTTGCCAATGGCCGAACTACACGAACAAATTAAGGTGATTCAACACCTAATATATATATATATATAAATAAAAGAACTTAATCCTTATATACATAGTGTAGTTTTTTGGCCAAAGAGTTCGGACCCTTCCGCCATCCTGGCTCCACCCATATTTCTTTCAGCTATCCCTTCTCGAGAGCAATGGCAAAGGGCGAAAGCAAAACAAGATGCTCTCTCCATTGTATTTTATATGATAGTATTTGACTAGATACAGAATTTAAGAAAGACTTTTGGCACACACTAAAAGTACCTTAAATTTGTGACCTTGAACATGTGATGACGTTGTTTTTGTAGCTATAAGAGCATCTCGTTAAGGGTAAAATGAGATGTTTAAAATTAAAGAATTTAGAGATATATAGAAAGATGTCATTCTAAGAGTGTCATATAAAATAGTACAAAAAGAATGTTACTTTTGATTTAAACTTTTATAAACTGACAGTACATGAGAAATTTTGCTCAGTTGATCACACAAAATACAACTAAAAATTATGTTGCGCGGACTCCCCAAAATGTTGCTGCACCCGTGTCGTTTTCTCCAAATATGCATTACTTTTCGAGGATCTGACACGCGTCCAACGACATTTCCGGAGAGTCTAAGCAACATAGACTACAAGTAACTCTCCATAAAAAGTGAGATTAGTAACCTAGAAAATAATACAAGTTACTTGCTAAGAACAGGCTCAAATGCATAGTTCGTGTAAACGTATTTTGCTCTGGTTAGCGTATATAAGTTAAATCCATTTCTTTTTAACTTAGTGTAATAGGCAATGATAGAGGACTAAAGGTAAAGACTTGCAGCAGAAATGTCTTACATTTCCAACCAAATTTAAAGAATGATCTTGATAATGAGTAGTGTTCTTCCTGCCTGTGATGATCTCCAACAACAAAACTCCAAAACTGAAAACATCAGATTTCACTGAAAAATGCCCTTCCATTGCATATTCCGGCGACATATAACCACTGCAATCAACACATAGCAATGACACAATCCACCATTTTTAAATCTCATATCCATATACTTAGCAAAATTCACACATGTGCATACATAAAAGTGATGCTTACTATGTTCCAACAACTCGATTCGTGTTTGCTTCAATTTGATCACTTTCAAAAATTCTAGCAGTTCCGAAATCTGATATTTTTGGCTGCATAGTGGCATCTAGTAACACATTGCTCGCTTTAAGATCCCTATGTATGATTCTTACTCGAGAGTCGTGGTGAAGATATGACAATCCTCGTGCAATTCCAACGATGATTTCAAACCGTTTTCTCCAATCTAACTGAGATCCTTTAGTTTTATCTGCAACACAGTTTGCAAAATTTATACATTAACAATCTATTAGTAACATTCCCATATTTTCACACAAGAAAGTTCATGTTCTGGAAAATGACCATACCAAAGATAAAATTGTCCAAGCCTTTGTTTGGCAAGTATTCATATACCAACATCTTCTCTCCTTTTTGTATGCAACATCCTAAAAGCCTCACAAGATTTCTGTGCTGTACTTTCGCGATTAACGTTACTTCATTCTTGAATTCCTCAACTCCTTGCCCTGAAGTTTTCGAAAGTCTTTTGACAGCTATTTCTTGTCCATTATTTAGCTGACCCTGAAATCAAGATTCAGGGCTGTTCTTAAGTAAATTTGGCTTAACAAACTAATAATCAAAACCTGACCAAATGGAGCCTACAAACTAAAGGGCAGCCAGTTGCACTAAGCTCCCACTATGTGCGGGATCCTGGGGAGGGCCGGACCACAAGTGTCTATTGTATGCAGCCTTACCCTGCATTTCTGCAAGTGGTTGTTTCCATGGCTCGAACCTGTGACCAGAAGGTCACATGGCAGCAACTTTACCAGTTACACCAAGGCTCCCTTTTGGAGCCAACAAACTAATTTAACAAAATCTCAGAGGTACCTTGTAAACACTGCCAAAGCCTCCTTCACCGAGTTTATTAGCATCGGAGAAATCGTCAGTGGCTGAAATAATAGTGTTTAGATCAAAGATTAACACATCAACATGTTCACTTCCATCTATCTCATTGCCTCTTGAAGAATTCTCATATGATGCTAAATTCCTTTTCAAAGTAATCAAACTGGTGAACTGGTCCTCTTTATCTGTACAGGAATTACTAACACAAATTAGATTCAATGCAATTGATGTCATACTTTATGATTTGGACTAAGAATTGTAAAGAATGGTATACGACGACGACAACAACAACAGCAACATGCCCAGTATATTCCAACATAGTGGGGTCTGGATAAGGTAGTGTGTACGCAAACCTTACTCCTACCTTATGCAGGTAGAGAGGATGTTTCCAGAGACCCTCGGCCCAAGCAAGCACACTTGTAAAGAATGATATACAACAACAACAACAACAAAATGCCAGTATATTTTCACATGTGGGGTCTGGCGAGGATAGTGTGAACACAGACCTTACCCCTATCTTATGCAGGTAGAGAATCTGTTTCCAGAGACCCTCGGCTCGGGCAAGCACACTTGTAAAGAATGATATACTTCTTAAAAGAAATGACATACTTACCTTTTCTCTTTTTCCATATTACCAAACAACAAGCAATCGAGAGTGCTACGAGTATTGCAAGAATGCACACTGTTACAATCACTACTGTTCTTTTCCTGTGATAGCCATTTGAATTCTCCAAGAATTTAGCTGAAAGAAAAGTGTTATAACCACTTGTTCACATAAATAATTCAACTTGCAAATATAGCCACACAACATAGATTTTACCCAAAGTAGATGCAGATACTCGGATATAGAAATCTTGGCCATCATCTGTAAACTCCCTTGTATCTATTAAGTCACCATACCAAGTAATGCATCCAATTCCTCCTACACTAACATTAGCACTCGCGTAAGCTGTGCACGAACAATTATTCAGACATAATTTCTCACATTCTTGCAATCCCATACTCTTGTTTAAACTAGCAGTGTACGTATCCGGGATTTTCACATTGGTCAATTTTGCAAACCCCTCGCCATTTTTGCAAACGTTTTCATCCTTCTTCCTTAAGCAGCCATGGGAACCATCTCTCAAGTACCATGACCGATTATCCCTTGGCTCGTACCCGAGAAGGCAATTACATTCAAATACACCCAAATTGTACAAGTTGCAATTACTATTTTTGCCACAATGTACATAGTTATCACACGGGTCCTTAGGTGCGTACCAAAATTGAACCCATTTCTGAGCACTTTCTTACCAGTTTAATATATTCATCATCCCTGATTCATTCAGTACTAATCTTGAGATTGCAGAGTCACGCATACTGAATGTTACACTGACCTCACTATCATTATCAACATAGTTAATACTGAAAATATATCCAGGTTTCATTTCTGGTACCCCACTCCAGCCAAGACCCGTCCAGGGTCCGGTTCTCCATATCCTGTTAGAATTCTTGTACAGGAAAACTTGAGGTACGATACCATTGATCTCAATCTTGTACACATACTCCCCCAAACCAGGATCGTCTATCGATTTCCAAGACGTTAGGGACCGGTTCAAACCGGTTTTCTTGTCATTCCCATATTTCATGTCAGGAAGTATAGTATTTGTAGGATAATCAAAGCTTTGCCATACAATAACTTCCCTTTTCGAGTCTTGAAACAACACAAAATTCCCTGAATCCAAAAGCTGAGCAGAGTAGGAGTTTCCTCTCGTAGTGGTTGAAGAAATGTTGGTTTTCCAGGCCAAATTCTTGGTTTTTTGGTCAAGTATGTCAAGATTTCCTGTGGGGTTAATACTGAGAATTCCAGATGTTCTATTGATGGGATTATCTCTGTTTGCAACCCAAACAACAGTTTGTTCAGGAACATTATTGTACCAAATTCCAACATATCTTTTGTTGGAATTTCCAGGGCTGAAAAAACCAAGAGCAAAAGATTTCTTAGAAGAGATTAACAAATCTCCATCTTTTAGAGATTGGTTGAAAGAGATGGAATCAGTGGAAGTACAGAATGGGACAAGAACTAAGATAAATACTGGTATTATCAAGAACTCTTTCTTTTGGGACATAGCTTTTTTTTTTCACAGTTCTTGCCCTAGCTCTTTGGTTCAATACATGAATTTAAATGAAACAGACTACATTGAATATCCTTGCTCTCTTATACCATAAGATACCAGCAAGTTAGCTGGACAGGGACCCATATTATCACCAAAGGTACGGGCGGAGGTAGATTAAGGATTTGAAATTTATGTGTTTAGACTAATTTTTTGTGTTTATTTAGTTTGATTTTAACATATACACATGATTTCAGCTAAAAGCTATTGCAATTCCGTACACGGAAATTTACCTGAATAAATTACTATAACAATAAGATGTATCATTTTTCTATTTTTACCCTGTATCTTCATTTTCCTTATTATCTAACATATATATATATATTAAGAAAACAAACAAAGCGGTGTCACGAGACACCACTTGGGACAAGGTGCCTACGCCCCTAAGCTATTGAATTTGGGTGAACCGGTAGCTCCTTTGCTAGATCCGTCCTTAATTACGGGTAACTCTATCCGCCAAGGTCTAAACATATAGGAAAGAAATCATCTACACTCTCTATTCCATTTTACGCTCTTTTCCTTTTAGTTTATTCCAACAAAGATTAGTCATCTTTTTATATTTAGAAACAATTTAACTTTAAATTTTTATTTTAGCAAATATTTTTACTGCTAAGAAGTTCTAAATTTTTCATTAACACATAAAAGAAACGGAGCGAGAAACATTTTTATATTCGTCTATTAAGATTTAAACCATAGTCTAGTCTTTCTTGATTTTCATACAACCAAACATTTTTTTTTTGGGGTCAACTTTGGAAAACTATTTGAAAACAAAGAAAAGTGGAGATCTATTTTACGTGAAATCCATGATTATTACCTTTCGACCTAGCTAGTTGACATACTAGTACCACTGTAAAAGCTTGCTGTAATTGTAGCTCATCTACCACACATAATGAATATTAAATGCTTTAGTAATGTTTCTAGATGGAGGACGTACATTATTTGCTGTTTTTTCCAATTTGATGTTGTCTGTTTCTCTCTATGTAATTAATTGTTAATGTAGGAGACCCGTGGGTCCTAAGGTTTTGAATGTGGGTAGGTTGAGAAGATGTTTAGGACCTCATACTTCCTCGGATAATGATCTCGTTTGAGATTTAAGATTTCTATCAAGAAAAGATAAATGAAAAAATCACGTTGTATAGCGGCTTTCAAAACAATAGTTAAAAATATATATTTTTTATATATGTATACATTAAATATAGAGTTTTCCTATGTTATACACAAATTTTATATATTTTTGTGGCTAGCGATATAAACAATATCGGCCGCAAGCTAAAAGTAATTTTTGCGGAATATAAATTATGTTTGTACCGTAAAAGAAAATTGTGATGCTTAAGTAAAGTTGTGTTACCTCTTTGTTACAAATAATGTTTAGTGACTTGATATTTAAGTAAAAATTAGTGTTAGAATCCGCGCGATGCGCGGATAAATTGATAGAATATTAATCTCATAATATTGAAATCTAATATATCATATTATTTTAAGAAATATTGGTTGTTATTTTATTATTTATTGTAGTGTACAAAAAAAAAATTAATAAGTCTATACAAAATCAAATGATACACATCATATAGTAATCAAATAAATTTATCAATAATATTTTTGAATATTATTTTTTACTTAATTTTAATAAATAAATTTAAAGTGTGGATAAAATCACATTATATCTATTATATGACGTAAATCTACCAATAATTGTAATAATTATTATTTTATATTATTTTCAAAAATTAAGTAAATTGAATTCTTCTTCCCGTTTGTATTTAATATGAAATTTCAATTTTTATTAGTTAAAATTACTACATAATAAGTTAAATTATATCTATATTATATAGTTTGAGCATTCTTATCATAATTTTAAGAACAAATTCAAATAGTCTTTCCCTTTCATTTCTAATAGTAAATTTTTAATATTTTCTTGAATTTTGCTATTTTTATCTGATATATAGTCTTATTACATTTTGTGTGGCTCATTAAATTGTAAATTTATTTAATATTATTATCAACTACTATTCTTCAATATTATATAGATAAATATATAATTATTTTAATCATAAAATAAATAATTTTTTTTTTAAATATTGCTCGAAAACTTTAAATTATTTAAAAAAAATTAATAATATTTAAATAGTATATTCACTTTATTTTCTAAATGTGACGACCCGGCATGTCGTTTTGAGAATTTAAGCTCCATTCTGTGGCATAAGACCTTGAGCAGCTTCACATTATGTATATCGACATGTGTGCATGGTTGGATTCGATTACTAGATGATTCAGAGTCGAATTGGAAGAAGGATTCTAGTTTTGGAAGCCTAAGCGGTAAGAATTTAACCGGAATTTGACTTTTTGTGCAAACGGCTCCAGAATGAGTTTTGGATGATGTCAGCATCTTCGTATGGTGAATATTGACTTAGTCGTGTGTCCGGATTCGGATTTGGAGGTCCGTAGGATAATTTGAGGCATTTCGGCGAAAGTTGGAAAAGTTGAAGTTTGGAAAATGGAGAAGTTTGATCAATAGTTGACTTTTGTGATACCATGGTTTGAATGCGATTCTGAGAGTTGGAACAGCTCCGTTAAGTCAATTGGGACTTGCCTGAAAATTTTGACGTCATTCCGGGTTGGTTTGATAGGTTTCGGCAGGAGTTTTAGAAGTTGGAAGATTTGGAAGTTCATAAGTTCGATTCATTGTGCAATTTATAGTTTCATCATTGTTTGATGTGATTTGAAGCCTCGAGTGGGTCCGTGTTAGGTTATTAAACTTATTGGTATGTTCGGACAGGGTTCCGAGGGGCTCGGGTGAGTTTCTGATAGGTCTGGGTTGTGTTGCGCTCGTTTTTGATATTTCGGCGTCGTTTCTTCAAGCATAAATGGTACCACATTAATAAATGAGCTCCAATTTCTTTTTGATTGAAAAATTAGACCAGTATCGTAATTACGAAGCTATAGCAAAAAGAATCGTCAAATTTGGACATCGTATGAGGAAATTATGCTCATTTTAGTGTCGGAGAAGAGAGTTGGTGCTGGTGTTTCGCAGATGCGAAGTTGGGTCTGCAGCCGCGGAGCCGTAGGTGCGCAAAATGGTCCGGAAATTCGGAATTGACAGCTGGTAATGCGTAGGTGCGGGTATTTTTGTCGCAAATGCGAAAATCCCTGAGTATAACAAAATCAGACCGCGACAGTTTAGTATTTTGAGCATATCTTGAGTTCTTGAGCTCCGATTGAGGTGATTTTCGCGGCGTTCTTCTCGTATTTTCATGGAGGTCAGTATATAAGTATAATTTTTGTATTTTAATATGTTTACAGAAGTTTTTTTTTAATTAATCCATATTTTGATTGGAGAATTGGGGATTTTTATCCAAAACTTTTCTAAAGAGAATAATTGGGTCTTAACATCAATTTGTTATCGGAATTTGATGAAATTATTATGGTTGGAATTGTAATTGGATTAGTGTTTTGGTTTTTTAAATTTTGTCGAGCTCCGAGGTGCGGGCCCGGGGTCGACTTTTGGGTCGCTTTCCAGATTTTTATAAAGATTGAAACTTTATTATCCGGAATAGTTCCTTATAAGTTTTATGTGTGCTTTGAAGTTGTTCTAGTTGGATTTGAGCCGTCCGGAGGCCTTTTCATCCGAGAAGTCCATTTTAGAGTACCGGGTTATCGTCTTTGAGGTAAGTATCTTGCCTAACCTTGTGTGAGGGAATTACCCCTTAGGATTTGAGTCTTCTATGTTGATTGTAGTCCGTGTACGTGAGGTGACGAGTGCGTTCTCGGAATTATTTGTAGAAAGATGGCCTTTTAGGATTCTTAGGTCATTATATTCCCTGTGAATGAAGTTGTATTTGTTAAGAGTGAGTTCCTGACTACTAGTTTCATCTCTACCTGCTTAAATTAGAATTTCATGCTTTTAGATTCACTCTATTGCCTATTTGACTCCTAATTGACTTAACAGAAGGTTTTACCTCTTCTACCGTTACGCAATACTTTTCATAAACTACCTATCTAATTGAAATTAGTATTATCTTATAATTGTTTAGCCTTGATTTGAGTTACGAGTATCTGTTACTGCTTACCCTTATTTGACTTGTTGAATATCTCTCATAATTGGGCAACCTCATAAGGAGTTTAGATAACTTATATCTTAGTCGACTTATCCTTACTTGGAATTATTTGACTTGTGTTGGCTTCTTATTGTAGGCTTGAATATTGTGGATTCGTTGCTACGACTTTTTTTTCCCTGGTTAAGTTGTTCTCTTTACACTTAGTATCCTTTTACCGTGACTATTCCTTGTGAACGATGTTCTACTGTTTCTTTGTGAATTGAAGTTCTTGTATTGATTTACTCGTCGTACTTTGTATTATTGTCATTGTTTCTTTCTATTTGATGCGGTGATGTACGAGTTTTCTATCTTGCTATAATTGTTGTTTTTGTTTGTTGCGTTGCATATTTAAATTGGGACTACGGACGTATTCCGAGAGATCCCCTTGTACTGCATATTTAAATTGGGACTACGGACGTATTCCGAGAGATCCCCATGTACTGCATATTTAAATTGGGACTACGGACGTATTCCGGGAGATCCCCCTGTACTGCATATTTAAATTGGAACTATGGACGTATTCCAGGAGATCCTCATGTACTGCATATTTATTTTGGGACTACGGACATATTCCCGGCGATCCCCTGTATTGTATGATAAATTCGGAAATACGGGGCGGGATCCCGGTAGATTTTATTAAAGAAACTATGTTTGAAAGACATTTATTTGGAAGGTCCAATTGAAAAGCATTTATCTTGAATAAAACTATGTTTGAAGGACATTTCTTTGGAAAAGCATATTTGAAAAGCTTTTATGTTGAAGAAAACTGTGTGTGAAGGACATTTTCTTTGGAAAAGTATATTTGAAAAGCATTTATCTTGAAGAAAACTATGTTTGAGAGAAATTTCTTGGAAAAGTATATTTGAAAAGCATTTATCTTGAAGAAAACTATGTTTGAGAGAAATTTCTTGGAAAAGTATATTTCAAAAGAATTTTCTATTAAAAGGATTATACCTTAAAGATTTCAATATAAAAAGTTACGGGTGAAAGTTTACACTCGAAGATTTTGACCAATTTATTGGGGTTGTTGGCTAAGGCCTTATGTGGAGACTATTGCAGTGCTGAGTTACTACTTGCCCTTACTGTATTGTGAATTTCTGGACTTGGGTTGTGTTCCCGTCCATCCTTCGGTGTATTATTTTGGTGATCTGTTGCTGTTTACTATTTTTCCTGCCTTATTATAGTCGTTCTGTTGTTATCCATATTGTGTAGATTATACATAGAGGTTATACTTCCGCTATTTTCTGTACTTATGCTTGTTCAGTTTATTAGACTAGTGGGTGTCTTGACTAGTCCTCGTCACTACTTCGCTGAGGTTAGTCTTGATACTTACTAGGCACCGCTGTGGTGTTCTCATACTACACTTCTATACATTTTTGTGTAGATCCAGATATTGGTCGTTAGTAGCTGTGCGGATCCTTGCTGAGGAGACTCAAGGTAAACCTGTTGCTGCGTTCGCAGGCTTCGGAGTCACCTTCCTATTTTTTATTTGCAATGTTTTTACTTACTTCCAAACAGTTGTATTTAGAAGTTGTAGTAAACTCTGTAGAGCTTATGACTTGTACTACCGTCTTTGGAAAAATTATAAATTTTGTAAAGATTTCTATATCGAGACTGTTAGGTTTCCATTATTATTGTTGTTGTTATTAAATAAGTATTAGGCTTACCTAGTCCCTAAGACTAGGTGTCATCACGATACCCAACGGAGGAAAAATTGGGTCGTGACAAGTTGGTATCAGAGCCCTAGGTTCATAGGTGCTACGAGTCATAAGCGAGTTTAGTAGAGTCTTGCGGATTGGTACGAAGATGTTTGTACTTATCTTCGAGAGGCTACATAACTATTAGGACAACTTCACTTCCTTCATTCCTATCGTGCGAGTTCATTGGTCTTGAAGTTTGAAATTTTGTCATTCCATTCTCTCACAACTGGTGAGGACACGATCTGCGGTTCCTCATGATGTTACCACCGGAGCAAATGTCGCTAGGGTCAGAAGAAGAGGCTGACGAGGAGCTCGTGGCGCAGCTAGGGAACCTACCAGTGCAATAGTTGGGGAGCCTCCAGTAGTTCCAGTTGGGGGGGAAGTACCGGAGGCACCTGTAGTTACCCCCCGACTTCAGGAGACTTTAGCACAGTTCCTGAGAATGTTTGGTACCTTAGCTCAGGCGGGGTTATTTTCGGTTGCACCAGTTACTTCACAGATCGGGGGAGGATCCCAGACTCCTGCCGCCCACACTCCAGAGCAGCGGGTTCGTGTTGGTGAGGTTCCAATGTGTCATGGTGACACAACCTGTAGTTCTAGTTCAGCTCATGGTCAGAGCAGCATCATCCGAGGAAGGGCAGCTTAGATTTTCAAGTTTCAAGAGATATAACCCTCCTACTTTCAGGGGTTTGGCTTCAGAGAGTGCGCAGGGTTTTCTGGGGGAGTGCCGTAGCATCAATCACACTGTGGGTATGGTCGAAATGAGTGGGGGTTGATTTTACTACTTTCTAGCTTGAGGGAGCGATTTATCAGTGGTGGGGGGCATATGAGACGGGTAACCCGGCCGATGTAGCTTCACTTACAAGGGTTCAGTTTTCAGAGATGTTTTTGAGAAAGTTTGTACCTCAGTCCCTTCGGGATGCATGGCACATAGAGTTTGAACAGTTGCGTCACGGCACTATGTCAGTATTAGAGTATGCCGTCAGATTCAGTGATTTGGCCAGACATGCACATGCCTTGGTTGTTATAGTTAGAGGGTCAGTCCAAAAGATTCATTGAGGGGCTCAGGCATTGTATTCGAAGTTGCATGGCTCGAGAGTTGGAGTCATATGTTTCATTTCAGCAGGTGGTAGGGATCACTCGCCGGTTAGGGGTCATGTGAGACTAGGAGAGAGAGGACATACGAGACCAGGAGAGAAAGTACAGGGAGGCGAGGAGGCCTCCTAGACCGTAGAGATCTATTGGTCCTTATTTTGGAGGCAGGGTACTACATGGTAGAAGTTTGTGGGTCAGCCAGTTCAGTTTGCACTTCCGACTTCTCGCAGTATTTCAGGTGCTCATAGGTATTAGAGTACTCGCACTGCTCAATTTTCACAGCCACGTTAGTAGAGAGGTTGCTCTGAGTGTGGAGATATCAGCCACATGGTGAGATATTATCCTAGGATTCGGGTAGGTGTATCACAGTGAGTTATTCAGGTGAATAGAGGGCGCCCAAGAGGGGGAGGCCTGGCCCGTTGATGTATTTCATATAGTAGACTGGAGGCCGTTGTGCCAGATATTATCAAACAGGTATGTTTTGATATGTTACATAGGGGAACCATTTGCATTTCATTATATTTCTGCTGGTCGGGACAAGTTCCTTATTTGTTGCTTTATTTATGAGTGAGTTTCATGCTTTGCACTCTATTTTCGTGTTTTCTCCTATTGGGAGATTCTATGAGTGGTAGCCCATTTCTATCGTTTTTTTTATTCATCATTGAGATTGGTGAGACTAGAAGTGAGTCCTTGTTGTTCATCATGGTAAGCTTGATGTGATTTTTCCTGAGTATTTTTTTGGTTACGAGCTATGATTTGATACTCTACTGGGTGAGATTTCAGTGAGTGTTGTGATTTAGTGGCAGGGCTGAGTTAGTGGAAGGTTTCAATTGGTATGATATATATTCAGTATGTGATTTAAGGTTGAGGGCGAGACCCTCATGATCTCTTGTGATTCGATATGTTGGAACCGGGTTGAGTACAGCGGTGGAAGTTATATAAGGATGGGATCCTTTTGAATTGTTCATATTATTTACTTATTCCTTGTTATCTTGCTTTAGTAGGTCAGTATTGATAGAGAGTTGTGCATGTGTGCTTGTTTGGTAGTTCCCTTATGTGTTTCTCTTTTCATATTCAGTCATTTTCGTTATGTGCCTCTTGAGTTTCAGCTTGGAGGGGGTGTGACCGGTGGTGTTAGTTGTTGCTTGGTGATTCGGGTGTCTAATTATGAGGTCTTCATGTTTCTTGTACTGTTATCAGTGTGATGGAGGTTTGAAATAGAGTTCTATCGGATATGAGGCTAATTGCCGGTGCTGAGTTGATTTCGGGCAGCTATTGTGATCAGAAATGTTATTAAGGGCCTGTGTGTGGTGCGTTATGTTGTGTGGTCGTACCTTGTGGGTGTGCATGAGTTGATGCAGCTGGTTGAGGCTGATACCAGATATGGATTTAGAATCGGGCCTTTTGGAAGTGAAAAGAAGGTGAGAAATTAAGGTATGAGGCTTATCGGTGTTGGTAGAAAGGCTAAATTACAGTTGCTATGGTGTCGTCAATCTTATGTAGATTGGGGTGACATGGGATCACTCGCGGGTGTATGTTGGAAGTGTGCATTAAGTGATTTGAGGACTTCGAGGCGAATCTTGACACTCGAGGACGAACACTTGTTTTAAGAGGGGGAGAATGTAACGACCCAATATGTCGTTTTGAGAATTTAAGCTCTGTTCTATGGCATAAGGCCTTGAGCAGCTTCACATTATGTATATCTACCTGCGTGCATGGTTGGATTCGATTACCAGATGATTCAGAGTCGAATTGGAAGAAGGGTTCTAGTTTTGGAAGCTTAAGCAGTGAGAATTTTACCGCAATTTGACTTTTTGTGTAAACGGCTCCTGAATGAGTTTTGGATGATGTCAGCATCTTCGTATGGTGAATTTTTAGTTAGTCGTGCGTCCGCATTCGAATTTGGAGGTCCGTAGGATAATTTGAGGCATTTCGGCGAAAGTTGGAAGTTGAAGTTTAGAAAATGGAGAAGTTTGACCAATAGTTGACTTTGGTGATACCGGGGTCGAAATGTGATTCCGATAGTTGGAACAGCTCTGTTAAGTCAATTGGAACTTGCCTGCAAAATTTGACGTCATTTCGGGTTGGTTTGATAGGTTTCGACAGGAGTTTTAGAAGTTGAAAGATTTGGAAGTTTATAAGTTCGATTCATTGTGCGATTTGTAGTTTCATCGTTTTTTATGTGATTTGAAGCCTCGAGAGGGTCCGTGTAAGGTTATTAAACATATTGGTATGTTCGGACGGGGTTCCGAGGGGCTCAGGTGAGTTTCGGATAGGTCTGGGTTGTGTTGCGCTCGTTTTGATATTTCGGCGTCGTTTCTTCAAGCATAAATGGTACCACATTAATAAATGAGCTCCAATTTCTTTTTGATTGAAACATTAGCTCAATATCGTAATTACGAAGCTATAGCAAAAAGAATCGTCAAATTTGGACATCGTATGAGAAAATTATGGTCATTTTAATGTCGGAGAAGAGAGTTGGTGCAGGTGTTTCGCAGATGCGAAGTTGGGTCCGCACTGCGGAGCCGTAGGTGCGCAAAATGGTCCGGAAATGCGGAATTGATAGCTGATAATGTGTAGGTGCGGGTATTTTTGTCGCAAATGCGAAAATCCCTGAGTATAACTCAGACCGCGTCAGTTTAGTATTTTGAGCATATCTTGAGTTCTTGAGCTCCGATTGAGGTGAGTTTTGCGGCGTTCTTCTTGTATTTTTATGGGGGTCAGTATCTAAGTATAATTTTTGTATATTAATATGGTTACAGAAGATTATTTTTTGAATTAATCCATGTTTTGATTGGAGAATTGGGGATTTTGATCCAAAACTTTTCTAAAGAGAATAATTTGGTCTTAACATCGATTTGGTATCGGAATTTGATGAAATTAGTATGGTTGGACTCGTAATTTGATGAGTGTTTTGGTTTTTTAAATTTTGTCGAGTTTCGATGTGCAGGCCCGGGGTCGACTTTTGGGTCGCTTTCCAGATTTTTATAAAGATTGAAACTTTATTATCTGGAATAGTTCCTTATAAGTTTTATGTGTGCTTTGAAGTTGTTCTAGTTGGATTTGAGCCGTCCGGAGGCCTTTTCATCCGAGAAGTCCATTTTAGAGTACCAGGTTGTCGTCTTTGAGGTAAGTATCTTGCCTAACCTTGTGTGGGGGAATTCTCCCTTAGGATTTGAGTCTTTTATGTTGATTGTAGTCCGTGTACGCGAGGTGACAGCCGCACACCCTTTTTCTCCTCCTGCTTAGCGGAAGATCGGGTTCGTGACATTGGTTGGGACAACTCTTTCCTTTCGGGAAAGGGGTTCGCATATTATGAAGAGTCTCCACCTAATGATTTTAATGGTGCGTTAGGGCACCTAAAGGGAAGGTGTTAGGCACCCCTCAGGATCCACAAGTGTGGTTCCCGGCCAAATGGTTTCGTGAATTTGTACAAATAGCAAATAACAAGTAAAGGTTCAAATAAGAGGGAGATTTAAGTCTTAAGCATACATGTGTTTAGAAAAACAGTAGGGGTAATTACGAACTATCGTATACAAATGTCATAGGTTTATAATAATATGTATCACATCAATGCAATACTCGGTAATCACTCCTCGAAGAGGGGCTACGCGTGGTATTAGCGCACCGGTCATCATATCCATATTCTACCCTTCCCACCCCGTGAAGGTAATTAAAGCGTGTGTTGGTCACAGATTCTATTGTGTGCTATTACCCGTCCCATCCTATCAATCCTGGAGGAGGTTAGGACTACTATCCTAAAGGTGACTACTAGGCAGACCCTCGGGTTTAAAGGGGTAAGATTCTAAGGCGACAATAAAAGAACACATAAGACTGTAGTCAATGGGAAACACATAGGAGCATATAGGAAGCTCAGATTTTCCTCCGCAGATAATGCATATAATTAGCACGACTCAAACACATATAAGGGCTGTGTTATTAATTAAGATCCTAAGACATGGTATCTAGGTGAATTTAGAGGATAAACAGACAGGCACACTTGTTTTATAACTCAAGAAAAACATGCTCTTAATCAGTTTGCCTACTGATTTAAAATAAATACCTATTAGTGTTAAGAAGTACACACAAGAAAAACATATTTCTAATTTTTGAAAAAATTAGTCACCTAAGGCTTGCCTAGGCGGGGGACAACATATATTAACAGAATTATTAAAGGAACTATTGCAAATTTTTACCTAAACATGTTGTTCTAGGTTGTTCAGAACACAGAAACGTTACCAATTATTTTTTAGAGAAAACTGAGTGGGGTGGCTATACTTTTTATACATTAGTAATTAGACTAAATGTAGTTGAGCGATTAGGGCCCTATAACATGATATCTAATGCACTAATAGAGATGCAGAATGATGCGTATGCAGAATTCCTAAACATGATTTCTAAATGCTCATTATTAATCATGGTTTCATAAGATGCTAGAATGATAATTTATTTTAATGTTGTTTATCCTAGGACAAGATTTCTAAGCGTACATGGCAGTGTGGAACATGACAGTAGAAAATACCATTTATTAGCAGGATTTTTCTAAGTAAAAGTGAACATGCTGAAACAGTAGGTATGGGACCTAATAAATATGATTTCGAATGAATTTGAATATATGGGCCTAAACATGATCTCGATTGCACATATAGGAAATAAAGTCTAATACCGTGGTTTCTAATGCGTGAATTTAACACATGGGCCTAAACATGATCTCTATTGCACAAATAGGAAATAAAGTCTAATAGCATGATTTCTAATGCATGAATTTAACACATGGGCCTAAACATGATCTCTACTGCACAGATAGGAAATAAAGTCTAATAGCATGATTTCTAATGCATGAATTTAACACATGGGTCTAAACATGATCTCTATTGCATAGATAGGAAATAAAGTCTAATAGCATGATGTCTATCCCTTTAATAGCTAATGCATGCGTAGTTACCCCTCCCTTTTCACTATCAATCCCCTGAGTTGTTTACATACTATTACATGCCAAGGAATTATGAATTACACAACCAAAGGAAAATAAGAAGTTACTTCTATAGGGAGCCTTCAATTAGGCCCAGATCTTCCAAACCTCACTGCCTTATGGTATTGCATAGCCTTTCATAATCCGGATGTGTCAGAGTTCTCTAAGAATCTCAAGGGCTCCCGGGCAGTGCTCACACCCAGACATAGCCAAAGAATTAAACATGTGCAGTGTGTAAAGTGACAACCTTGTGTGTTAGATTTAATAGGGTACTCAAAGGGTTCCCAAAGCAGTGCTCACACGAAGGGGGCTGAGCTTAAACTTCTAAGAGTGTATGTGAGAGCGCTTTTTATTTTCAAAGGATTTAAGCAAGGACAGTTTTGAGAAAGGGTAAGTAAGAAAACAGTTTTGAAGAAGGGAATGGGAGCCTAACATCACACAAGGACCAAGGATAGTCCAACAATCACAAACATGGGTAATGGGATTAGGGACAAATACAGAGCATGTAAGGGCATACATACAACAGGCAGATATGCACAGAGACATACAATCAGGAACTCCTAAGGGTTTAGAGGATCCAAGGGTACAGTGCTAGGTCAGATTAACACCTAAGGCCATGGTTAAACCAATGTACCAGTCATATGCATGTAAGAAGTAGGTGCTAAGTGTACAGAAACATACTGGTCATAAACAAATGAAGCCTAATGTAAACATGCAGAGGCGAGTTCAGGATCCTAGATACATGCTGAAGAATAAGTAAGCAAGTTGGAAGCATGCTGAATAACAACAGTAATGGAAACATGTTGGTTTGAGGACTGAAATATAAATTAGAAATACCAGTGAAATGAAGAAAGCAACGACACAAACAGGAAAGTAGGAGAATGCACAATAGTTAGCCTTGGCTTGCAGCCGGCTAACCCAGAGTAGTAATAATTAGCACAGAAGAGAGAGCAGAAAGTCTTTAAATTGAGAGAGAGATTTTTTGAACAGGTTCCTCTTCTTTTTTTTTTTTGTTAATGAGAGAGTAGGGTACTTATAGTTTTAAAACAGGCAGAAGGAATAAGGTAAAAAATAATAATTCAATAATAATTATACAAATATACCAATTAGAATCAGGTCAGTTGCGATGACTTCTTTTAATCAAGGAGTTTAAGATTCAAATGGTAATAAGCAATGCCAAATAAGGAATGAAACCATATGAGGCTGAATTAACGTATAAGGAAACAATTTAGCATAGCACAAATATACAACATATAATAGAGTCTAGGTTCAACAAACTCTAATTAAGGAATGTTTAAGCATCAGCTTGACAGCGTAATTAACTATGAAAATAAGGTAGGGAAGGATGGAAATTAGCATCAATTAGGGAAAGGTATCATGTATGACTGGAATACCACACACAGGAAAAATAATTTCAGCATATAGAACAAGTAATTAGCCTAGGTTCAGAAAATCTAATTAAGAATCGATTAGACAGTGGAATTAATCAAATAAGACAAGTGAATAGCTCATGGATCAGAATTAGTAATGTATTACCCTAGGAGATCAGTGAAGGACACCAATCCCAGGGAATCAATGACTCAAACAAGGACAGCATTAACTAAAGAAAAATAACACGAATTAAATAAACAATGTTCAAGAAATCTGAAACCCTAGGAATCACAGTAGAGTAAAACCATACGAAGTTAGGGATTCATATGTATCATAGGGTAAACATAGATGTAAGCAGAAGAAGCAAGAAAATCAGAGACATATATGAACACCATAGGGTAAAGCATTGGCGAATCACAAAGCTCATGAAACACAGACACATATGCAAGTAATATCATCACAGACAAAATCAGGGCCTAGGGTTTGGGACTAGAAATTAGGGTTTTCAACACAGGTAAAGAGATACTCCAATAAATCGCTAAACACAGTAGAAATCTTACGAGAATACTAAAAAACCGTTGCAAAACCGTTTAAATAAGGGGTCATGAAACCCTAGTTGAAAACGAAGAGTCATTTTTGAGAGAACATATGAAAATCTTTGAGAAAACATCAAAATAGCTAAAAATATACACAAATCTATCAAAGATGTAATAGAATCGGGGAGTTTAAGCATTAGGGTTTCAAAGAGAACCCAGAAAGATGAGAGAAACCTCAAAAACTGTTACTGGTTTAAACCTAGAAGTTATAGATCTTACTCGAACAACCGGAGGTAGTCAGAGAATGGTGAGAAAGGCCCAGGGGCTAGGAGGATTCAACCCAGGTCTCTTGAAGACCTTAGAGATGGCAAACACCGGCGTGAGGGAACCACAGGAGGCAGGAGGTTGGTGAAGGTTTCAATGTCTCTGGAGAAGGGATGGCCGGAGAAGTTTAAGAGATCCATCGAAACCTGAAGAGACTAGAGAGAGAGAGAGAGAGTTAGAGAGATGAGGGACGGTGATAATGAGAGGGGGTCAGGGGGGTTAGGTGGGCTTAATAAAGTAAGGTTGTTTTTGGGCCGTTGGTGAAATTTGATCAACGGCCAGGATTTGTTCAGACGTTGGATCGGGTAGGATAGAGATTGGGCTTGGGTATTGGGCTGATTTTAAAAGGGGGTATTAGGCTGGTAGATTTAGGCTAAAATTGAAAATTAAAAATGGCTATTAGTTAAATACCCATCAAAATAGATAAATAATTAATAAAAATAGCTAATGATTATATAGAATGAAATTAATGCTAGATAAATGACATAATTAATGAATATAAAAAAATAAAATGAAATAATTTGTTGATTTAAATGGTATAAAATGTATAATTAGGCCATAGTTGCAAAGTTATTTTAATTATGGTCAAATAATGCCAAATTGGCTAATTTGTAAAATAATTAAATCCTAATAGGATTAAAAATGATATATTGACTGTGAAATATTTTTAAATTCTTTATAATACAATTTATGAATAATTTCTGTTGTCTTTGTACGGTTAAGGATGATGTCTTTAGACCATGATGTCCTGGGCCACGAATTGATTTGATGAGGGATTCACATGCCATGAAATGATGTTCTCGGGCCAAGGGGATGGTGCTTCCGAACCCTGACGCCTTTGAATAATGATATGCAAAATGATAAAAAGAGATCCTCAGGACATGACATGGTGTTCTCAGGCTATGAAGATGGTGCCTCCGAACGATGATGCCTTTGGATAAGTTGGCAATATTTCAGCCCATGAAGATGCAATGGCATGATGCTGACAAGACAGAGCTTAGTCTTGCGAATTAAAAAGGGACAGAGCTTAGCCCAAAAGGAAAGCGCAGATAGAGATAGGGGATGCTTTTAAAAAGTAAATGGGAGATAACGTTTAGTCTCGGAAGGAAGAAAGGTATCCTTATGCAAGATGTAGATGCAGATGGAAACAACGTTTAGTCTTGGAAGGCAAAAAGTAGCCTTATCCAAGATGCGGATGCATATGGAGACAACATTTAGTCTCGGAAGGCAGTAAGGTAGCCTTATGCAAGATGCGGATGCGGATGGAGACATTGTTTAGTTTCGGAAGGCAGAAAGGTAGCCTTATGCAAGATGCGGATCCAGATGGAGACATCGTTTAGTCTCGAAAGGAAAAAAGGTAGCCTTATAAAAGATGCAGATGCAGATGGAGACAACGTTTAGTCTCGGAAGGAAAAAAGGCAGCCTTATGAAAGATGTGAATGCAGATGGAGACAATGTTTAGTCTCGGAAGGCAGAAAGGCAGCCTTATGCAAGATGCGAATGCAGATGGAAACATCGTTTAGTCTCGAAAGGTAGAAAGAAGGCAGAAAGGTAGCCTTGTGCATGATGCGAATGCAGATGGACACATCGTTTAGTCTCGGAAGGCAGAAAGGTAGCCTTGTCCAAGATGCGAATGTAGTTGGAGACATCGTTTAGTCTCGGAAGGCATAATGGTAGCCTTATGCAAGGATTAAATAAATGACAATAGAAATTCTTAGCTGGTAATAGATCGCAGTATTGTGACCGTTGTGAGAATTGCGATTATGAAGCATTTTTTTTGGCTGATAACAAATGTTGGCATGTGCGATGGTTTTGAGAGTCGTATCTTTGAATAGTATCTGTCCTTCGGCGGATAGCATGTAATATGGAGACATCGTTTAGTCTTGGAAGGCAGACAGGTAGTCTTATGCAAGATGCGGATGCAGATGGAGACATCATTTAGTCTCGTAAGGCAGAAAGGCAGCCTTATGCAAGATGCGGATGCAGATGGAGACAACGTTACTCTCGAAAGGCAGAAAGGTAGCCTTATGCAAGATGCAGATGCAGATGCAGATTGAGACAGTGTTTAGTCTCGGACGGCAGAAAGGTAGCCTTATGCAACATATGAATGCAAATGGAGATTGCGTTTAGTCTCGGAAGGCAGAAAGGAAGCCTTATGCAAGATGCGGATGCAGATGGTGACATCGTTTTGTCTCGAAAGGCAGAAAGGTATCCTTATGCATGATGTGAATGCAGATGGAGACATCGTTTAGTCTCGGAAGGCAGAAAGGTATCCTTATGCAAGATGCGAATACAGATGGAGACATCGTTTAGTCTCGGAAGGCAGAATGGTAGCCTTATGCAAGAATTAAAAAAATGACAAGAGAAATTCTTAGCTGGTAATAGATCGCAGTATTGTGACCGTTGTGAGCATTGCGATTATGAAGCATTTTTTTTTCCTGATAATAAATGTTGGCGTGTGCGACGGTTTTGAGAGTCGTATCTTTGAATAGTGTGTGTCCTTTAGCGAATAGCGTGTTTTGGGCTTTTGCAATTTGTGCCTGCATCCAAAGAAAGATCGTGATTTTTGTAAAGGGGGAAGGTTAGTTCACATTCCCGCTGGCTATGCTTGACTCGCTTGCTTGATCTGTATCATTGGGGTAGCGTTCACTAAACAAGTTGTTTCAGAAAAATGAATATGCATGATTTTGTAAGAGTGTAATATATAATCTAAAATAGTTTTTAGATGAACCGACGACGTGGCACGGCTTGGGACATTGCGATCTCTTCTGCTGCGGAATTTTGAGGGTGCTCCTCAAAATTCTGCCCTAGTTTTCTGGGTGGATGCCTCTGAGTGCTGCTCGCGTCGTGACTGGCTGAACTTGCTTCGAAATTTTGAGGGTCCTCCTCAAAATTCTGCCCCAGTTCCAATTGCGAGAAAAAATAGATTTTTATTGAATTGTGACCGAAACCATTACGTATCCCCTCTAAAACGGGAATCAGGTCAGGCGTAGTTCAAATTACATCATTGAGAAAGAATAAAGATTACACATAGTAGCGCTTGACTGATTCTCAATTGATTGTCTTGGGCCAAACTTCTCCGTCCATTTCTGCGAGTATAAGTGCTCTTCATGTGAGCACTCTATGAGCCATGTACGGACCTTGCCAGTTAGGAGAGAACTTCCCTTTTGCTTCATCTTGATGCGAAAATATTTTTTTAACACCAGCTGCCCTGGTGTGAATCGTCTTGGCTTGACTTTCTTGTTGAAGGCCCTGTCCATTCTGTTCTGATATAATTGACCATGACCAACTGCATTCATTCTCTTCCCGTCTATGAGGGCTAGTTGCTCATAACGGCTTCTTACCCACTCTACATCATTGAGCTCAGCTTCCTGTATAGTTCTTAGAGGGAATCTCCACTTCGGCGGGAATAACAGCCTCTATACCATAAACAAGCATATAGGGAGTTTCCCCTGTTGATGTGTGGATAGTGGTGCGGTATCCCAGTAAAGCGAATGATAAATTTTCATGCCATTGCTTGTGCCTTACTATCATCTTTCTTAGTATCTTCTTGATGTTTTTGTTAGCGGCCTCTACGGCTCCATTCATCTGAGGTCTGGATGAAAGAGTTATCGGCTAAAGATATGATGGCCAATTTTGATCGAGTGGAAATAGCTTGAAAGGTTCAGGCCGCACCCTGGCTCCTGAGCTGCCTACATATCCCTAGTCTTATAGGAATCAGGCCGTATGTAGTTCCGGGGTCATCGGTGAAGTATAACGATGATATTTTACAAGAACGGATGCCAAGTATAGGGTTAGATGAGCAAACGGCTTACGGGATAGTTAGGAGACACAGCGGAACCGCTTCCTTCTGGATGGCTGTTGCTTGCCAGATTACCTGCAAATAAACAATACGAGCGTATATTTTGCGTAATTTAAACATGATGTAAATTCCCGTTGGACGATGAATGTTGTCTTTGGACGGTTAAGGATGACGTCTTTAGACCATGCTGTTGAATTGCTTTGATGAGGGATTCACATGCCATGAAATGATATTCTCGGGCCATGGGGATGGTGCCTCCGAACCATGACGCCTTTGAATAATGATATGCAAAATGATAAAAAGAGATCCTCAGGCCATGACATGGTATTCTCGGGCTATGAAGATGGTGCCTCCGTACGATGACACCTTTGGATAAGTTGGCGATATTTCAGCCCCTAAAGACGCAATGGCATGATGCTGACAAGACAGAGCATAGTCTTGCTAATTAAAAAGGGGTAGAGCTTAGCCCAAAAGGAAAGCGCAGATAGAGACAGGGGTTGCTTTTGAAAAGTAAATGGCCGACAACATTTAGTCTCGGAAGGCATAAAAGTAGCCTTATGCAAGATGCGGATGCAGATGGAGACAACGTTTAGTCTTGGAAGGCAGAAAGGTAGGCTTATGCAAGATGCAGATGTAGATGGAGACATAGTTTAGTCTCGAAAGGAAGAAAGGTATCCTTATGCAAGATGCGGATGCATATGGAGACATCGTTTAGTCTCGTAAGGCAGAAAGGTAGCCTTATTGAAGATGCGGATGCAGATGGAGACATCGGTTTGTCTCGAAAGGAAGAAAGGTAGCCTTATGCAAGATGCAGATGCAGATGGAGACAGCGTTTAGTCTCGGAAGGCAGAAAGGTAGCCTTATGCAACATATGAATGCAGATGGAGACAACGTTTAGTCTCAGAAAGCAGAAAGGCAGCCTTATGCAAGATGCGGATACAGATGGTGACAGCGTTCGGAAGACAGAAAGGTAGCCTTATGCAAGATGCGTATGCAGATGGAGACAACGTTTAGTCTCGGAAGGCAGAAAGGTAGCCTTATGCAAGATGCGAATGCAGATGGAGACATCGTTTAGTCTCGGAAGGCAGAATGGTAGCCTTATGCAAGAATTAAAAAAATGACAATAGAAATTCTTAGCTGGTAATAGATCACAGTATTGTGACCGTTGTGAGCATTGCGATTATGAAGCATTTTTTTCCTGATAATAAATGTTGGCGTGTGCGACGATTTTGAGAGTCGTATCTTTGAATAGTGTGTGTCCTTCAGCGAATAGCGTGTTTTGGACTTTTGCAATTTGTGCCTGCATCCAAAGAAAGATCGTGATTTTTGTAAAGGGGGAAGGTTAGTTCGCATTCCCGCTGGCTATGCTTGACTCGCTTGCTTGATCTGTATCATTGGGGTAGTGTTCACTAAACAAGTTGTTTCAGAAAAATGAATATGCATGATTTTGTAAGAGTGTAATATATAATCTAAAATAGTTTTTAGATGAATCGACGACTTGGCACGACTTGAGACATTGCGACCTCTTCTGCTGAGGAATTTTGAGGGTCCTCCTAAAAGATTTTCCCTAGTTTGCTGGGTGGATACTCTGACTGCTGCCCGCGCCGTGACTGGCTGAACTTGCTTCGGAATTTTGAGGGTCCTCCTCAAAATTATGCCCAGTTCCAATTGCGAGGAAAAATAGATTTTTATTGAATTGTGACCGAACCCATTACGTATCCCCTCTTAAACGGGAATCAGGTCAGGCGTAGTTCAAATTACATCATTGAGAAAGAATAAAAGATTACACATAGTAGCGCTTGACTGATTCTCAATTGATTGGCTTGGGCCAGACTTCTCCGTCCATTTCTGCGAGTATAAGTGCTCCTCCTGTCAGCGCTCTATGAACCATGTACGGACCTTGCCAGTTAGGAGAGAACTCCCCCTTGGCTTCATCTTGATGCGAAAAGATTTTCTTTAACACCAGCTGCCCTGGTGTGAATTGTCTCGGCTTGACTTTCTTGTTGAAGGCCCTGGCCATTCTGTTCTGATATAGTTGACCATGACCACTGCATTCATTCTCTTCCCGTCTATGAGGGCTAGTTGCTCATAACGGCTTCTTACCCACTCTGCATCGCTGCGCTCAGCTTCCTGTATAATTCTTAGAGATGGAATCTCCACTTTGGCGGGAATAACAACCTCTGTACCATAAACCAACATATAGGGAATTTCCCCTATACAGGAGTCCTCCGCTGTGGAAAAAATGTTGGACAATCTCCGAAGTGTGCGTTTTTGAGTGGAATTTGCAAGCTCGGGGTATTCTCCTTTTGCCAAGTACCTATCGATGTCATGGAACCAAAGACTTTTGTCTGCTTCTTCTTTAACATGTGGACAGTAAGCCGGCTGATTATTGATCCTTACGGGAATAGGGTCAATGAAATTCTTGTCCGGATGCTGGATCATTGAGGACAAAGTAGCTAATGCGTCGGCGAACTCATTCTGGATTTTGGGGACGTGCCGAAACTCTATCTTTGTGAACCTCTTTCTTAATTCCTGTACGTGGTGCAGATACGGCAGTATCTTGGAATTCTTTGTTGCCCATTCTCCTTGTACCTAATGTACCAATAAGTCTGAATCACCGATCACTAACAGCTCCTTGACGTTCATGTTAATGGCCATATTGAGCCCCAAGATATAGGCTTCATATTCGGCCATATTGTTGGTGCAAGGGAACCTGAGTTTGGCGGATATCGAATAATGATGACCGGTCTCTGATACTACTACTGCCCCAATACTGACTCCCTATATGTTTTCAGGGGTTCGTATCCTCAAACTACGGGATTCTCAGCAAGATGGTCTGCTAGAGCTTGTCCTTTAACTGCCTTCTGAGTCATGTAAACAATGTCGAATTCTCTAAGCAGGATCTGCCACTTGGCTAGCTTGCCAGTGGGCATGGGCTTCTGAAAGATGTACTTTAATGGATCCATCCTTGATATGAGATATGTTGTGTAGGCACAGAAGTAGTGCTTCAGCTTTTGGGCGACCCAAGTTACAGCATAACAGGTACATTCTAATAGAGAATACCGGGCCTCATATGGAGTGAAATTCTTGCTGAGGTAATAAATAGCTTGTTCCTTCCTTCCTGTTTCATCGTGCTGCCCCAGAATGCAGCCGAAAGCTCCATCTAATACTGCAAGATAGAGTAGTAAAGGTCTGCCTGGCTCGGGCAGTACTAGGAATGGCGGTGTTGACAAATATTCCTTGATTCTGTCAAAATCCTTTTGACAATCATCGGTCCACTGGGTCACAACGTCCTTCTTTAATATCTTGAAGATTGGCTCACAGATAACTATAGGATGTGCTATAAACCAGCTGATGTAATTAAGCCTCCCCAAGAAACTCATCACATCTTTCTTGTTCCTTGGTGGTGGTAGTTCTTGAATGTCTTTGACTTTGGATGGATCCAATTCTATTCCCCCAACGGCTTACAATAAATCTCAACAGCTTCCCAGCAGGAACCCCGAATGCACAATTCGCGGGGTTTAGTTTCAGATTGTATTTTTGCAACCTATTGAAGAACTTCCCCAAATTCTCCATGTGATCAGCAGATTCTTTGATTTGATAATGACATCATCTACGTACACCTCGATCTCTTTGTGAATCATGTCACGGAATATGGTAGTCATGACCCTCATGTAGGCGGCCTCTGCATTCTTTAGACCGAATGGAATCATCTTGTAACAATACACTTCCCACGACGTAATGAACGCCATTTCCTCAGCATCTTCCTCATCCATCCAAATCTGGTGATAACCAGCGAAGCAATCCACAAAGGACTGCAATTCATGCTTGGCACAGTTATCAATCAGAATGTGTTTATTTGGCAAGGGGGAGTCATCTTTCGGACTGGACCGGTTGAGATCCCGGTAGTCGATGCAGACTCTGACTTTCCCGTCCTTCTTTGGCACAGGTACAATGTTGGCTAACGATGTCGGGTACTCCACTACCCGAAGAACTTTGGCGTTGATCTTCTTGGTAACTTCTTCTTTAATTTTCAAACTCATGTCGGGTTTGAACTTTCTGAGCTTTTGTTTTACTGGTGGACACATTGGATTGGTTGGCAGTTTGTGAGCCATAATACATCCTCATACTCTCTTAGAAACTTTGTGTATTCCTTCTTTTCTGATGGTGACAAATGAATGCTGATACGAGTCTCCTTGACGTTTTCTGAATCTCCCAGGTTGATACGGTCTTATTCAGGTTAGACTTAGGTCTCTTCTAAAAGTTCTCAACTTCTCTGGAAATTCGTCGGGTATGTCGTCTTCTTCTGAATCAATGTCTGTTTGTTGCATTGTCTCATTGCATGTCACATTCATCGGTTCATCAAGAAAAGTAATAATAATGTTGTATAAATAAAGTAATGAGAGAAAACAATAGCAATAAATATCAGATTTATAAGAGGAATTTAGAAGATGCTTTGATAAGACTGAATAACTATTTTGAACATTGAAGATCTTTATTGCAGAAATTGAAAAATACAGGTAAAGGAAAATCATTTAGTAAATAAAACAGTAAATAATGCTTGCTTTAGCCTTTCTACCTCGAGGCTCCTCGTGGTTTAGTTGTCTTGATAGACCAGTTCTTGAGATATGCCCCCTTGATTACAGTCTGGAACAAACTCCTCATTGCTGCAAGGGCTTCCTCTTCATCTGACCTGTAGATAGTGTCGGCCTGCTTGAAAGTCTGCTCAAGATGAGGTATTGGCTGCTCCAAAGGGTAATAGGGGCCGCGCCAAGGTGGCGACCAGTCATTGAATTCCTGCCAGGTGTATTCATACCCCAGACCGAAAGTGGGTGCCATGTTCTTTGAGTTTTATGGGCTTCGTGATCCCTTGGTGGTTTTTACCTAGCCCTTTGCCTGGATCATATCCTCTCCAGTTCAGGATGCTCTCGATCTTGTTATCTCATAATTTGTCCTTGTCGATAGCATTGGCCCGTTCAATATGGTTATAGGTTCCTCCACCTATATTCCTTTTCCCGTCAATCACCAGAATAGTTTGACGGCTATAAATGGGGTTGCTACCGTCACCATCAATAATCACCTCTTGGTGGTTCCACTCAAATTTTACCACCTTATGTAGTGTTGATGCTACGGCCCCAGCAGCATGAATCCAGGGTCGCCCCAACAACAGGTTGTAGGATGCCGGAACATCTATCACCTGGAAATCCACTTCGAACCAAGGCGGTCCCATATGTAGACATAGACTGATCTCCCCCATGGTGGACCTTTGGGAACCATCAAAGGCTTTCACATTGATCGCACCATCCTTTATCTCATGTAACCCTTTACCCAATTTCTTGATTGTTATCAACGGACAGATGTTAAGAGTGGAACCTCCATCAATCAAGATTATTGTGATGAAATGATCCTCGCGCTGCATGGTGATGTGCAGTGCCTTGTTGTGCCCCCATCCTTCAGGTGGTAGCTCATCCTTATGAAAAGTGATTTTATGACTCTCCAGTACCTGGCCTACCATATTGGCCATTTCCCCACTAGTGATGTTGTTTGGCACATATGCTTCACTCAACACTTTCAACAAAGCATTTATGTGTATTTCGGAATTCTGCAGCAGAGAGAGGATGGATATTTGTGTCGCTGTCTTGTTCAGTTGGTCGATGACTAAATACTCCTTAGCCTGTACCTTTCTCCAAAGGTCATCGGGACTCGTTTCGATAAGGGGAGGCCTGTTGGCGGCCTACTTGCTTGACTTGGCTAGATGCTCAAGGGTGTAGACCCTACCAGTTCTTGTCATACCCTGTGTTGCGACAGCTTCCTCAGACCTGACCTTGCTTTTCCTTCTTGCCTCGACTGTGTAGTCCCAAGGAATAGCGTTTGAATAGAAAGGTGGCGTGGTTGACATTGCCAATGGAATTGGTGCAGCCATATTTATTTTTGAACGGAATGTGTGTTCGGGGTGGCAAGATTGCGACCTCGAACGAAGCTGGTGTATTTGCTGGAGATACAAACTCAACTTCAATTGGCACTGGTGACTTTTCCAGTGGCGCTGCTTCAAACTCAAATGGTATACACATATTCACCTCAGCGGCCTCAGATGGCTGAATCTGGACTATGATCGGTTTGAGAGTGACTGCGGATTTCTTTGGGTCATCGCCTTCTGCGATCAACCCGATTGACCCCTCGAGAGCCCAATCATCTTCTATTTTAATCATATGGATACCTCTACCCTTATGGTCTGGCAGAGGATTGTCGCGAACGTTTGGAGCGGGGTCTTTTGCCACAATAATCTTGTTGTCAATGAGAGCCTGTATTTTGTCTTTCAGAAAACATCACTCTTCGATGGTGTGCATCTTCATGCAGGAATGGTATGTACAGGATTTGTTTGGGTTAACCCACTGAGAAGGATTCTCAGGTGTGGCAGCGGGGATAGGTGTAACATAACCAGCAACTTTGAGTTTTTCATATAGTTGGTCAATGGGCTCGGCTATGGCGGTGTATTGCTTTGGAGGGTGGTGATCAAAATTGGGACAAGGTATAGGGAAATTTTGGCGTGCAGTGGGTGATTGGTAATGGGATGGCTGGGAATTATAAGTGTGGTAGACAGGAGTGGGTTGTGGATATTTGGGCGAAGCAGGTTGATGTGTGGGTGGTGGAGCTTGGTAAGAAGATGGTGGAGTTTGGCAATTTGGTGGTGGAGCATGGTAATTTGGGGTTGGATGATATGTGAGTGGAGGTGTCGGATAGGTTTGGTACTTGAGCGGGGACTTGGTTCTTTGTGAGACCATTACGGTCCCACATCTCTCTTATTAGACACACCACCGAACTGTAGAGCCTTGTTAGTGGCTTGCAAGGCTTCAAAATTTGTAACCATACCGCTTTTAATACCTTCTTCAATCCGCTCACCCAATTTGATGATGTCAGAGAACTTGTGGCCCTCAACCATCATTAACCGTTCATAATACTGTGGATCCTGAGCCCAGACAAAGAACTTGTTCATTTGTTTTTCCTCTAGAGCAGGTCTGACTTTAGCGGCTTCGGACCTCCAGCGAGTAGCATACTCGCGAAAGGTTTCTGTAGGCTTCTTCTTTAAATTTTGAATGTAGAACACAGCTAGTGTGTTCTCTATGTTTAATCTAAACCTGTCCATGAAATTAGATGCCATGCTTACCCAATTTGACCATTTCTTGGGGTCTTGGCTGATGTACCAAGACAGTGCATCTCCCTTCAAACTCCTCATGAACAGCTTCATGCGGATTATTTCATCCTTTCCCACACCAATCAATTTGTCGCAATAGGTCCTGAGATGGACTCTTGGATCACCACTACCGTCAAACATTTCGAACTTTGGAGGTTTGTACCCCTCGGGCAGTTCGACATCAAGTTGGATACAAAGGTCTTCATAATTCAACCCTTCAATTCCCTTGGTCCCTTCAACACCCTGGACTCGGCTGGTCAGTTTCCTAAGCTCCTCAGCCAAGTTCCTGATAAGTAAATCCTTTTCGTTAGACTCGGACGCCAGTGGGATAGGCGGAGTGGAGTGGGTCATGGTTTCCACATATATGGGATTATTATAGGTGTGGAGATGGTCTTTTGTGGGGTTTTGAGGTTCTGGGATGAGTAGTGGGGTGTTTTTTATGGTGTGGCAAGCATTGTACTATGTCGGGACAGTTTGGTTCTTTAGGGGAGTGGTGTGATGGTAAGGTGCAAGATGATTTTGCTGTCTTGGGATATTTTGTGGAGGTGCGGGGTTTTGAGAATTTGGAAGGTTGATGTTAGGGATGTAGAGGGAAAATGACAAGTTGGCCAGATTCCGGACTTGATCGAGTTCTTCCTGAAACTTCAGCATCTTTTGTTCAAGTGGCGGCATGTTCTCATGCAGGACCTGAATACCTCGACCATCAATGGCCTCTACCCTTTAAATCATATGCTCCTTTCTGATGCCGCTGGACTCTTCCATCTTACTTTTGCCTTTGTCTTTGCCCTTAGGAGGACTAGGGGAGGAGTAGGAGGAGGGCCCTTGGATCTGGTGCGATAGGCTGATGATGTCAGAATGCACGAACTAACCTTTGGGGAGGGGAGTAAGCAAAAATAAAACAAATGGTAACCAAGTCAGTAAGGATTATGAAAAGAGTATTGCAGTATTTAAACACATAATGCGGAAATGAAAGCGTGTCCTAAGTTGGGGAACTCTTTGTGCCCGAGGTAGGCCTAGCGACAAATTGATTTGGAGAACTTTAAATGCTAAATGCCTCATTTTATTGATAATAAAATAGACAAATCCCGAAGCGACAAACGAAAAATAAAAATCACTAATGGCCATTGGCCTTACTACATTGATAGAAAAATAAAGACATTCCTATCTACTTGGTCCCACAAGGACCTTCCCCAGATTCGGCATTCCTGCTTTCTTCTAATAGCTTTCCCAGCTCGCGAAGTCCCAGCAGTAGATAAGTTCTGGCTAGGTATCCCCCTGCAGCTCCCTCATCCTTTTGCCAATCTTCAACCCTTTTGATGAACTTTTCTTCCAAATCAATCATACCTCGTTCCAATTATCCCAGCCTCTTGTTGGCACTAATAGCCATGTCCTTCCATTCCTCGATCAGTCTTTTGTTGGACTCATGTATATTGTGGTGATCATCCTCATTTTCCCAGATTCTTTTATGCAACTGGTTGAACTTGACTTATGCTTCAGCCCTTTCATAACCCTGTGACCTCGGACATACCCTGGCCTGCTCTAACCACCCAGATATTCTTCTAACCAAGCAAGATAGAAAGGGGTATAACCGGCGTGATACCTGTCTGGCTCGATAGTGTCTTTCTCAAGTATAACCTTGCAGTGCCATAGGTGCTGAGCTTTGCACTTGTGAGGACTGCCATTATTTTGAAAGTTGGCTTGGAGATGGCTCATCTTCTCGACCCTAGGGATGACTTGCTTCCTTCCTGCTTGCCTCATAAATCGAAGAGGGATGTAAGGGTATGTCCCCCTTAGACCAATTAGTACCAGAAATGATGCGTCTCGGGATCGAATGACGAACTCATCCGTTGGAAACCATTCGAACATCCATTGAACTTGTTCTTCATTCAGGTTATCAAAAAGCTCGACCCATCTTTCAGTATCTTCAGGTTGAGTGAACATAGGTTGAGGTGCCCTATCAGATCCAGCTCCGATGGACTTCATGACTGCACCAGGCTTCTAGGAGGTCATGGGCCGTATGATGCGGTTGATGGATACTATGATGCAGGCTGGTTTATTTCCAACAGATCCTGCCACATCTCAGGCAGGAGGGGGAGTCCAGACCCCTAATGCCCAAGCCGCAGGCCATGCAGCAGCAGTTTATGAGACCCCGGGGGTACACTGCCCGTGGGTGGGGCCCAGCCTGTAGCAGCAGCACCTGAGCTCAGACCAGCTGCGGACGGCGATCCCCAAAAGTTACTGGATAGATGGACCCGATTGCACCCTCCTATCTTCGTAGGTGAGAAGGGAGAGGATGCCCAGGACTTCATTGATAGGTGCAGGGACAGACTGCACAACATGAGGATACTGGAGTCCCACGGAGTGGACTTCACTACTTTTCAGCTTGAGGGCAGGGTCCGCAGATGGTGGCAGTCCTATATCCTTAGTAGACCGGCAGGTTCCCCTTCCATCACTTGGGAGCAGTTCACTCAGTTTTTTCTGGACAGATATATCCCACCCTTCGAGAGGGAAGAGCTTCGGTATCAGTTTGAGCAGCTGGAACAGGGACAAATGTCGCTGACAGACTACGAGACCTGGTTTTCAGAGTTGTCTCATCATTCCCTTATGATACTCCCTACTGATGCTAAGAGAGTGCGGAGACTTGTGGTTGGGTTTCACTCAATTATTAGGGCCAACATGTCCCGAGAGGTGGAGATGGGGACTCCCTATCACCTTGTGGTCGAGATAGCTCACCTAGTTGAGGGTTATCGATCGAGGGGCAGAGAGTAGAGTCAGCATGATAAGAGAGCTAGATTTTCTGGAGATTTCAGAGGTGCCCCAGCTAGGGGTAGAGGTCAGTTCGGTAGAGGCAAGTGAGGCCCTATTTTAGTGCCATGCCGGAGAGATCCTACCGTCCACCAGCTATTCAGGGCTCCTCAGGCGGGTATTCCGATTCTCAAGGGTCTTCTAGTCCTTACTTCAGTTCCATGTCAGAGGGTTCTCACCATCCCCTAGCTATCCAGGGTTCTTCTTCAGGACAGCAGGCCACGCTACCGGCGAGATGTTATGACTGTGGGGATTCAGGCCATATGAGGAGGACTTGTCCCAGGCTTCGGGGCAAGGCCGTTCAGCAGAGTTATCAACCTACATTCTCGGCACTGGTGGTTCGTCCACCCAGAGGTGAAGGGCACGCTAGTAGAGGTCGTCCCAGAGGTGGAGGCTAGGCAGGGAGAGCTCTGCTGGCCCCTATTCATTCCAGCGGAGTCAGTCATCCGGTGCTCCAGCTAGATTCTATGTTGTTCCGCCCGATCAGATGTAGTGGCCGTGATCACAGGTACTATTTCAGTATGCGGTAGAGAGGCATCAGTGTTATTTGATCCAGGATCCACTTATTCATATGTGTCAACCTTATTTGCTTGTTTCCTGCATGTTCCTCGCGAGTCCTTGGGTACTCCTATTTATGTGTCCACTCCCGTGGGTAAGTCTGTGGTAGTAGACATGATTTATCAGTCCTGTGTGATTTCATTTTGTGGGTTCAACCAAAGTGGATATCCTATTGCTCGACATGGTTGATTTCAAGATTATTCTAGGCATGGATTGGCTATCTCCCTATTATGCCGTGCTAGATTTCCATGCCAAGACAGTTACTTTGGCCATGCCCGAGTTACCTAGAGTGGAGTGGAGGGGTTCCTCTGTTAGTGCAGTCAGTCGGGTTATTTCTTTCCTAAAGGCTCGACATATGGTCGAGAAGGGTTGTCTGGCGTATCTTGCTTATGTGCGGGACACCACCGCCGAGTCTCCGATGATTGATTCAGTGCCAGTGGTTCGAGAGTTTGCTGATGTATTTCCTTCAGACCTTCCAGGCATGCCTCCCGATCGTGATATTGATTTAGCTCCAGGAACCCAACCTATATCTATTCCTCCGTACTGTATGGCTCCGAAGGAGTTGAAAGAGAAGCTTGAGGAGTTGTTGGCTAAGGGGTTCATCAAACCGAGTGTATTGCCGTGGGGTGCTCCAATCCTATTCGTGAAGAAGAAGGATGGGTCCATGCGAATGTGTATTGATTACCGCCAGTTGAACAAGGTCACCATTAAGAACAAGTATCCTTTGTCGCGCATCAATGATTTGTTTGACCAGTTGCAGGGTGCTCGGGTGTTTTCTAAGATTGATTTGAGATCGGGATATCATCAGTTGAGGATTCGGGCCTCAGATGTTCCGAAGACTACTTTTCGTACGAGATATGTCCATTATGAGTTCCTGGTGATGTTCTTTGGCTTGACTAATGCCCCAACAGAATTTATGGACTTGATGAACATGGTGTTCAGGTCGTACATTGATTCCTTTGTCATTTTCTTCATTGATGACATTCTGATTTACTCACGTAGCCTGGGAGAGCACGAGAAGCATTTGAGAGTGGTACTCCAGACTTTGCGAGAACAGAAGCTATATGCTAAGTTCTCCAAGTGTGAATTTTGGTTGGATTCCGTGGCATTCTTGGGACATATAGTATCCGGAGAGGGTATCTAGGTTGATCCTAAGAAGATTGAGGCAGTTCAGAGTTGGCCACGTCCTACTTCAGCTACAGAGATCAGGAGTTTCTTGGGTCTAGAAGGATACTACAGGCGATATGTGGAGGGCTTTTCATCCATTGCAGCCCCACTGACTAGATTGACTCAGAAGAAAGCCCTGTTCTGATGGCCCGACGAGTATGAGGCGAGCTTTCAGAAGCTCAAGTCAGCATTGACCTCAACACTAGTTCTAGTATTGTCTTCCAGTTCCGGGATGTATATAGTATATTTTGATGCTTCACGCGTTGGTTTGGGATGTGTGTTGATGCAGGAAGGGAGAGTTATTGTTTATGCTTCGCGCCAGTTGAAGGTTCATGAGAAGAATTATCCTGTGCACGATTTGGAGTTGGCGGAGATTGTTCATGCCCTTAAGATTTGGAGGCGCTACTTGTATGGGGTGTCCTGTGAGGTTTATATAGACCACCGCAACTTGCAGCACTTGTTCAAGCAGAGGGATCTTAATTTGTAGTAGTGCATGTGGCTGGAGTTGCTGAAGGATTATGACATCACCATTCTTTATCATCTGGGCAAGGCAAATGTGGTAGCAGATGCTTTGAGGAGGAAGGCGGAGAGTATGGGTAGCTTGGCTTATATTGCAGCAGAGGAGAGACCTCTAGCCTTGGACATTCAGTCCTTGGCTAATTTCCTGGTGAGATTAGACCTTTCAGAGCCTCACCGAGTTCTAGCACATGTAGTTGCCCAGTCTTCGTTATTTGGAGAGATTAAGACTCGGCAGTTCGATGATCCGTGCTTGGCAGAGCTACGGGAGATAGTGGTTCAGGGTGGTGCCAAGGAGGTTACTATTGGCGAGGATGGTGTTTTGAGACTTTTGGGCCGTTTATGTGTTCCTAATGTCGATGGCCTAAGAGAGAGGATTCTAGAGGAGGCACACAGTTCATGGTACTTTGTTCATCCTGGTGCTACGAAGATGTATCGTGATTTGAAACAACATTTCTGGTGGAGGCGGATGAAGAAGGGCATTGTGGAGTATGTGGATAGGTGTCTTAATTTCCAGTAGGTTAAGTATGACTACCAGAGGCCTACTTTAGCAGATGCTCATTCCCGAGTAGAAGTGGGAGCGCATCACTATGGAATTCGTGGTTGGGTTACCTCGAACTTTGCGGAAGGTTGACGCGGTTTGGGTCATTGTGGATAGGTTGACCAAATCGGTGCATTTCATTACAGTGGCTATTACATATACTTCTGAGAGGTTGGCCCAGATCTAAATTCGGGAGATAGTCCGGTTGCACGGTGTGCCGGTGTCCATTATATCAGATCGAGGTCCTCAGTTCACCTCGCACTTCTAGAGAGCATTGCATAGTGAGATGGGTACCTAGATTGATCTCAGCAAAGAATTTCACCCTCAGACTGATGGTCAGTCGGAGCGTACAGTTCAAATATTTGAGGACATGCTCAGGGCATGTGTGATTGACTTCGGAGGTCAGTGGGACCAGTTCTTGCCTTTGGCCGAGTTTGCTTACAATAATAGTTATCAGTCTAGCATCAAGATGGATCCATTTGAGGCTTTGTATGGTCGGCGATGTCGTTCTCCTATCGGGTGGTTTGAGCCTGGCGCGGCTAAGTTATATGGCACCGACCTGGTGAAGGATGCTTTGGAGAAAGTGAAGTTGATTCAGGAGAGGCTCCACACAGCACAGTCCAGACAAAAGAGTTACGCGGATCAGAGGGCGCGCAATGTATCATTTATGGAGGGAGATAAGATTCTGTTGAAGGTCTCACTGATGAAGGGTATTATGAGGTTCGGAAAGAAGGGCAAGTTGATCCCGAGGTTTATAGGTCCCTTTGAGGTGTTGAGGTGAGTTGGGGATGTTGCTTATGAGCTAGATTTACCTCCCAGTTTGTCAGGAGTTCATCCGGTCTTTCATGTATCCATGCTCCAGAGGTACCACGCTGACTTCTCTCACGTGTTTGATTCCAGCACTATTCAGTTGGATGAGAGGTTGGGCAACGAGGAGGAGCCAGTTGCTATTATTGGTAGACAGGATCGCCAGTTGAGGTCCAAGAGAGTTTCTACTGTGAAGGTCCAGTGGAGGGGCCAACCAGCCGAGGAGGCGACCTGGGAGTCCGAGGAGGACATGTAGAGCAGATATCCGCGCTTATTCAGCACTTCAGGTATGATTCTAGACCTGTTCAAGGACGAACGTTTGTTTAAGAGGTGGACAATGTAACAACCCGACCGGTCGTTTTGCGTTATCAGACCCAGTTCCCCTAAATGAAACTTCCCATAGCGGCTTATTGTGATTTATGACTTGTGGGGACGGGTGGTTCGGGATTCGGAAGCATTTAGAGTGATATAGGAACGCTTGCTTCCTTAAGGTTGGCCTTTAAGGCCAAGTTTGACTTCGGTCAATATTTTGAGTAAACGAATTCGGAATCGAGTTTTGACGGTTTCGATAGCTTCGTATGATGATTTTGGACTTGGGCGTATGTTCTAAATGGTTTTTGGATGACCCAGGAGCGTTTCGGCGCTCAATAGCGAAATAAGAGTTTACTTAAGTTCATATTGTGGTTTGGGACGTGTTTTTGTGTTATCGAGGTCCAAATGGAATTCTTAGGCCGGGAATAGATCAGTTATGTCCTTTATGACTTGCTTGCAAAATTTGGTGTCATTCCGAGTAGTATAGGTCAATTTGGCGCATTGTTAACAAGTTCAAGAACTTAAAGTTCCTAAGTTTGATTCTAGGGGTTTTGAGGTGTGATTCTGAGTTTTAGCATTGTTTTGGGTGTTTCGAAAGCTCGAGCGAGTCCGTATCATGATTTGAGACTTATTGGTATATTTGGACGGGGGCTCGGGTGGGCCCACGTGCCTGTCGGGCACCAAACGAGGCCAAAACTCAGCTGAAGCAGTTGCTAGTGCACCTGATCTGGTGTGACCGCAGGTGCGGTTGCCCAGTCGCAGGTGCGAGACCGCTCCTGCGGTCCTTGCCTCACAGGTGCGGCTTCAGGTGAGGCTGCCCATTTCTCGCAGGTGCGAATAATATCTGCAGGAGCGGAGCCGCATGTGCGAGCCCAGGCCCCTTGCCCCTCTTTTGCAGGTGCGAGATTTTTCTCGCAGGTGCGGTCCTTGAGCCACAGGTACGATACCCCTGTAGGCAGTGAGTTCTTTAAAACACGGGACAAAATCAGTTTTCACCCATTTCTTCCCCCATAGTCGACCTTGAGACTTGGAAAAGAGCCAAACGACCTAGCTACTGAAAGGTAAGTGATTTCTACTCTAATGTTAGTTTAATACATGAATTCCTAGGTAGATTAACCTCCTAATTAGTGAAAATCAAGGGTTAGAGTAAAAACTTAGGGCTTTATGAAATTTGGGGAATTATCCGATAAGTAGCTATGAAATCATACAAAAACCATATATTAATGATCCTTAGGGTATGGGTAAGTGTTTTCTTCAAGAGTTTCCGGAATCCGAGCATGTGAGTCCGGGGTGTATGTGGGGATTTTTCAAAGTAGGTTGAAATAACTACTTAATTAGGTAAATTTCATACTTTTGAGCTTAGATTAATTCATGTATGCAATATTTTACTAGTTTCTAGGTCTTGGGAGACGAGTTTGGAGTTTCAGGCGCGTTCTTGACCCGGAAAGTAGGTTCGGCACGAGGTGAGTCTCCTTTATAACCTTGTAAGAGGAAATTTTCTCCGTAGGTTATTATAAATAATTGGATGTCCTTATTTGCAGGGGTTACGCACGCACGAAGTGACAAGAGTCCGTGCGTAGCTACTATTATGTTATGTTGGGTAGTTCTAGGACTCACAAGCATGCTTTTATGTGCCTTACATGTGTCCCTAAATGTATTTTGAGTTGCATAGTATCCTTGAATTTGTATGGGGGTATTAGGAAGTTATGTTCAAAAATTATATTGCTTGAGTCCTTGCTTTTACGTTTAATCTTTGTTAAATCCCTAAATATTGATAATTTTGTGTATGTATGCGGCACCCGCGTCGCATGTATGATTCGTGAGCGGGATAGCCATACTATTATGTCAACCGCGTCGCATGTTCGATTCGCGAGCGGGGTAATAGATGCATATATGGTTCAAGCCGTTAGACCATTGGCAGTGCATATTTATTTTCGCGACGTTTCGGCCGTACGCTTTCGGCATACTATGTGCTATAATTTACTGGGAGTTTTGTTGTAATTGTATAAATTGTTTCATGTGAAAAGGGAATTTAGTAAATTATAGGCTAGTTAAATTTGACATGCAAAGGTAATTAAAATTATACTTGATGTTTTATGTCTTTGTGATTACTACGACTGTTATACCTGCATAGCCCTTATAAAACTATGTTATTTAAATTTTGACCCTAGTAAGTATCACGTCTACTTTTCGTTACTACTTCTTCGAGGTTAGGCGGGATACTCACTGGGTACATATTTGTTTATGTACTCATGCTACGCTTCTGTACTTAATTGTACAGGCTCTGAGTCAGGTGCATCTGGGCATTCATCCGGAGCTCGTCCCTAACGTATATTTGGCGTGGACTTCTCGGTGAGCTGCTTTCCTTGACGTATCTCTCTGACAGCACCTTGGAGTTCCTCTTTTCTTTTGATGTGTCTGTATTACTTTTCTTCAGACAACAAGGCAAACTTGTACTTTCCTTTGGATTCTCGTTTCTATTAGATGCCCGTAGACCTGTGACGCCAGTTCCTGGCATGCCCACGTAGTGGATATTCTATTCTTTTGGGTTGTAATTATTGGTGGTGATTACTATATTTATTACTCACTTTTTGTTGTCTAAGTCACTTGTTTACTTCGAAATTTAAAATCTAAAAGAAAAACCTCTCAAGTATGGGAACTTGTTTTATAAATTAAAAAGGGATCACTAGTAAATTAAGGTTGGCTTGCCTGACATCGGGGTTGGGCGCCATCGCGACCTAAATTGGGATTTGAGTCGTGACAAATAATAAAAAAATAAATTCCATCCCAAATTTAAATAAGTTTTACCCTTTTATCTATGATAAAAAAACCGAATTTTTATTTTTTCCTCTATTTGTTCTTTAGTTTTGCTATTATATTATTCAATACCCAATATTATTATATTTGTCATGTGACTTTTTATTAGCTTGTTTGAATTTAATATTTATTTTTAGCATACTCATTCTAATATAATATAGATAAAAATTAAAAAGTATTTCAGTAGTAACTTTGACTTTATTGTTCATATTCCAAAATATAAGTTTTACCTTTTTTTTCTATGTTAAAAAATCTGAACTTTTATTTTTTTTCTCTATTTATTCTTTAGTTTTTCTATTATATTATCCAATGCCTAATATTATTATATTGTCACGTGACTTTTCATTAGCTTGTTTGAATTTAATATTTATTTCTTCCATACTCATTCTAATATAGTATAGATTAATATTAAAAAGTATTTCAGTAGAAACTTGGAATTTATTGTTCGTATTCCAAAATATGGTTTTTCTTATCATATTTCAAAAAACAATCTCATCTCAAATTCAAAAAGTTTTTATCATTATATTTTTTAAATTGGACCGCATTTTCAAAAAATTATGTTATATTTTCAAGCTTAAGCTAACCGCACTCAATTCAAATATTAATCATATAAAAATATTTCTTAATTATTTGAACACATTATATCAATAAATTTTAGTAATATTTACGTATAAAATATTTATTTACCCAATTTATCAATGCTAATATGACTTTTTTACTGATTATTTAATGTTTTCTTACATTATAAATAATTTGAATATTTTATTTAAGATATTATTTTGTTGCTTAAATTTTTTTTTTTTTTTTGTAATGTCAGTAAATCTTTAATATCTTAAGTAAATTTTAGTTTTATTTTTTATTTTAACTTACTCCAAATCAAATAGTCATAGGTTATCAAAATTTACGTCTTTCTGTATTTTTTTATTTTTTTCTATTATAAATTTTTAATTAATTTATTACCTCCATATTTCTAGCTAATATAGAGAAAATATATGAGTGGATCAATATATAGATATAAATATAAATATAAATATAGATACATATAAATATAAATATAGATATATAGATTAGATTTATCTAAGATCTATTTTGATTATGTATAAGATTCATTCAATTACTTCCTTTAATTATATTTTTATTTATAATTCAAATTATTAATGTTGTCTTAAAATTATCAAGTGGTTTCTTTTTAACTTGCTACTTCGCTTAACCACATGCTTCACTACCTAACTTTTAATATAATATAAATTGGTTGATTTTTTATGAGTTTAAGTTATATACAACATTAATTAGCATAACCTATTTTTAGCACATCAAATCAGCAAAATAGATAGATATGGGTAGGTTTCCTGAAAATGTGAAATTTGTAATTTTACTATTTAAAGTTTGTAGCTAACTGTTAGTTAGGAAGAAAGGCCTAAATGGCGCCTATACTTGTCCTACGTTGTCATGTCGATCTTCAAAGTTAACAATTTGTCAATTGAACACTTACACTCCTTCAAATCGTGTATAATAAACGCTTATGACACGAGGTCATCAATGCGTGTAATATAATCTCCTACACGTGGGACGCTAGATCAAGAAAATTAAACCACGTAGGCTCCAGGTCATTAATTATGTCCACATAGGAAAATAAAATGGAAAATGATTATTATCTCTCCCAAACCCAAATTTTCCCCTCAATTTACACTTACCCGCTTAATTAGGGCTTAGAAAGTATGAACCACATATGTCTCTCCTCTCTTCTCCGTCATCGTTTTCAGGTCACTGTAACTGTTAGTGTAATTCCATCTGCTGAATGAAATTGATAATTTTCAAGAATAAAAACTAACAACATGGTGTACGCTGCTACTTTGATTTCCTGTGATTTAGCTTTTCTTCAATCCACAATGTTGCTCTATGTTCCCTTTTATACTTGGAGAAAAATCAATGGCGGAACAGATATTTAAAATGGAGAAAAATCGATGGCGGAACAAGGGTTGTTGGTTTTCACCTCCGAATTTCAAAGTTTAACGAAAAAGAGCTTGTAGGTTTGCACTTATGAAAATAATCTTCCAATTGAGGCTCAGATCTATAATATTGAAGACAAGGCAAGAGATTGAAGACAGAAGAAAAAATTATCATCACATCCTCAGATTTTCGTAGCCTAAATAACAATTCTATTTGTGTTTGAGATCAATCTTAATTGAGAACAACTGATTGGGATGTAATCAAGCTGAGATTGTAAATATTTACTTGAAAGAAGAAGAAGGTACATCGGGAACAAAAAGAGAGGGGGATGTTTTGTGTGTGTGGGGGGTCGGG
>ML401866.1:50374-99520 GCA_005239525.1 Nicotiana knightiana
AAGAACAATATTGCAGAGAAAGAGAGAGAGGAAATTCTTATTGAATTTTTGGGATGATTTACAATGGAAGAGGACCTCTCTATTTATAGGGAAAAAGTGACTTAGCCACCAAGTAACAAATCCTAGAATCTCTATAGAATATAGACATTCACCATAAATAGAATTCTATTTATAACACTCCCCCTTGAATGTCTATTCAACAAATAACGTGCCTCATTAAAACCTTAACTAAAATAAAATCCAATGGGAAAACAATTCTAGAAAAGGAAAAAGAGTACACGTGTTTAGAAATGCGCCTTTTGGTTGCCTCGTTAAAAACCTCGCAAAGAAAACCTAGTGGGACAAAACCTTCTAAGGGAAAAAGAGTGCAACGCACATTAACTCCCCCTGATGAGAGCATAAATTCACATTCTTGAGCCTTCGCATCCCAATCTTGTGTATTATCTTCTTGAAGGTTGACGTTGGTAGAGATTTTGTGAACAAATCAGCCATATTATCACTTGAACGAATCTGTTGCACACTAATATCACCATTATTTATAAGATCATGTGTGAAGAATAACTTTGGTGAAATATGCTTTGTCCTATCTCCTTTTATGAATCCTCCCTTCAATTGTGCTATGCATGCTGCATCGTCTTCATACAAAATCGTGGGTAGATTGTCACACTTCAAACCACATTTGTCTCGAATAAGATGTATTATAGACCTCAACTACACGCAATCTCGACTTGCTTCATGAATAGAAATTATCTCTGCATGATTAGATGAAGTAGCCGCGATCAATTTCTTAGTCGATCGCCAAGGTATGGCAGTGCCTCCACAGGTAAACACATAACCTGTTTGAGATCGGACCTTGAGTGGATCAGATAAATACCCAGCATCGGCATAACCAACAAGATCGGGACTGCAATTATTGCCATAAAATAAGCCCATATCGGTAGTTCCTTTTATATACCGCAATACGTGTTTGATTCCATTCCAATGTCTCCTTGTAGGAGCAGAGCTATATCTTGCTAAGACATTGACTGAAAAAGTTATGTCAGGCCTTGTAGTGTTGGCAAGATACACTAGTGCACTAATTGCATTAAGATATGGTACTTCAGGACCAAGTAGCTCTTCATTCTCTTCTAGAGGTCGAAATGGATCCTTATTCACATCAAGTGATCGAACAACCATCGGAGTACTTAATGGATGTGCGCCATCCATGTAAAACCGTTTCAGTACCTTTTCTATGTAGGTAGATTGATGCACAAAGATCTCATTTTCCAAATGTTCAATTTTCAAACCAAGACATAATTTTGTCTTTCCGAGATCTTTCATCTCGAATTCTTTCTTTAAATAATCAATTGCCTTTTCAAGTTCTATAGGAGTTCCAATAAGGTTTATGTCATCAGCATATACGGCAATTACAACAAATTCCGATGTTGTTTTCTTTATAAAAACACATGGAAAAATGGCATAATTTATATAACCTTCCTTTAATAAGTACTCACTAAGACGATTATACCACATACGTCCTGATTGTTTAGACCATACAAAGATCTTTGCAATTTGATTGAAAATATTTCCTGGGATTTAAAATATGTGCGTTAGGCATTTTAAATCCCTCAAGAATTTTTATGTATATCTCATTATCAAGTGAGCCATAAAGGTAGGCGGTAACCATATCCATTAAATGCATGTCAAGCTTTTCATTGACAGTAAAACTAATGAGATAACGGAACGTTATAGCATCCATAACGGGTGAATATGTCTCTTCATAATCGACACCAGGCCTTTGTGAAAATCCTTGTGCAACAAGGCGTGCCTTATATCTTTGTACCCCATTTTTCTCATTTCTCTGCGTACAAAGACCCATCTATAGCCAACAAGCATAACACCATTAGGTATTTGGACTACAGGCCCAAAAACTTCACGTTTCGCAAGTGAATTCAACTCTGATTGGATTGCTTCTTGCCATTTTGGCCAATCATGTCTTTGTCGACATTCTCCAACAGATTGAGGTTCAAGATCCTCATTATCTTGCATAATGCTAGATGCAACATTATATGCAAAGACATAATCCACCACTATATCCAATCGATTCAAATTTGTCTCAATATCGATTGGATTTATTGATAGTTCCTTATTTTCTTGAGTCTCGGGCTCATTGGTTTCCTCATGAATCTCAGAATTTATTAAATCGTGGATTTCTTCATGAGACTCTTTCGTAGTGTCATTTTGATCATTTATTTTCCTTTTTCTAGGATTTCGATCCGTAGAACCCAATGGTCTGCCACGTTTTAGGCGTGCTTGTGACTCATTAGCTATAACACTAGAAGATTTTCCAATAGGGATATCAATACGGATTGGAACATTCTCAGCAGGGATATGTGATTTTGTTATCCTTTTCAAATCCGTAAATGCGTCTGGCATTTGATTTGCTATTCTTTGCAAATGAATAATCTTTTGCACCTCTTTTTTACAAATAGAGGTACGTGGACCAAGATGAGACAATGATGGACTTTTCCACAAAATTTCCCGTTTGGTTTCACCATTTTCTCCCCCTAATTTTGGAAAATTGTCTCATCGAATCGACAATCTGCAAATCGGGCAGATATGTTTCAAGATAGCGAATAATGGAGGGCGATTCAAACCCAACATATATTCCTAACCTTCTTTGGGGACCCATTTTGGTGCGATATGGCGGTGCTACAGGCACATATACTNAAATATTTATGATAATTTGCCGGTCTGAGACGAACTAGCATTGCTGCATACAAAATGGCATGACCCCAAACAGAAGTGGGCAGCCTCGTTTTCATTAGTAAAGATCTTGCTATCAATTGCAGACGTTTGGCATGTTTTGCCATTTATTGTAGATGAATTATATTTTTATGAACTTCAAGTTCATATTATCTTATTTGAGGATCTAGATGGACAAACGATAATTCTTTCCACGTAACTTTTTCTCAACTGTTTATCATGTCTCCCCCTCATGTTAGAAAAACTAACTTTCTTCCTCAATTTTGGGAACCCATCTTTGTGCATTATGGTGTTAATCAAAATATACACTGCACATCAACAATAATAAAGATGGAATTATATAGTTCCTGACCCTGAACCACTTGTGAGGGGGGAATGTAAAATACTTTCGTATATAATGTATATCAAACTGATATAAATAACTTAGTTCTCATAAGTAATAGTTTAGCTATTAATTGGAAGCATTCAATAAATCATTTTGCTAAACCAATTGTGGTATAACCAACTTATCAAGATAAACTCTTGAATAGAAAATCTAGAAGTTATGCTCTAAATCAAATTATTGAGCAAGTTATCTCGCAAACAGCAGGTTGCGGGTTAATAATAATTGCACATGTAACCATCTCATAGATGCATCTTATGTGGTATACATGGCAGGTGAATGACCCATATTCACCTTTTCTATTTCCAGCATTCATGGGATTCAATCCCAATTTCAGTTGGTCTATTGATTAATGAGAACAAGCAACATAAGAGAATTCATAAAGAATTTTCTAGTTCTTTAATATTTATCCATGAGAATTTTGCACATCATACTTAAATTGGTATGGCTAAACCAATTATGCCATCTGAATAAATTATCAATATTGATAAAGTTTAGGTTTACACCATGACGTGTGCAGTGATCAATAAGTTTCAAGTTTATTATGATATGGGTTTTTATATCAATAAACATCCACTTTATTGTGGTATTCTTTTATTTGTGTAGTACAAACTGGAGAATAAAGCGGGTAACTTTTCACATACATATTACCCCGCTACAGGTTGTAGTAATAGAAGATATTAAATCTTTCCTTTATTTATAGCCTCAATATAACCAACCGCTTTCGTGAATACTTTAGAAACTTACTCTATTTCCAGAAAAACATAAATGAGAAAGGAGGGTATGATTACTCTGGACATGAGGCCTGTTGCGGAATCTAATGGTTGTGTAATCACATGTATTCACCATATAATTTTGCTATACCATGTGCCAACATTTGACTTTTAATTATAATATTAGAAGGTCTAAACATAATGACTGGATCTTAAGTATTTAAGAGATAAAATGTCTTATATTTGATATACAAAATATAAAGGAGTCAAAAGAGTTTCAAATGACTCAACTAATTACTTTTAAATCTATTTGAACACTCATTCTTCGCAAATGCTCATAATCAAATTAGTATTTACGGATACTAAAGTTCAGTAAAATAATGATTTAATCCCAAATTTATTTTCCCTCTCTTTTCTACGGTAGCTATATAATCAAGGGACGGAGCATGAAGCTGTTGCTAAACAGGCAAATTGAGACTTAATACAACACAATAAATTGAATAATGTATTTCTCCAAAATAGTAATAATTGGCTCATTCAGAGCTCTCAATTAATTTGGTACTACCACATATTCATCAACATCCATGCAGTGAATATCACTTTCAAGAAGAAAGTTATAAATTATGGTCATTGTCAAAATTATATGCAAGATCTATTTCTTGCATTAGTGTTATCCTTTAGTAATCACATTGCCAAAATATTTTGGCGTACAATAGGTACGTGATCAATGACCATTCATGCCATAATAATGAAATTATTTTCTTATTTCATCTCAAACCTCCTTTTAGAGGTGAGTGTGGTATATTCACTACCACTAGCACGTTCATATTCTTCCAAGAATGAATATGTATTCATAAATCAGATGTTGTCACATTCTCATCATGAATGGACCATAATCATCTATATGTGCTTTACAAAATCTCATGTCAAATCGATGACAAATATAACTTTCAAATAGTGAAAGATTATTTTGAGAATTCTTATTATTCTCATTATCACAAATATGACGATTATAATTTTGTCTATTACCACGTCCACATCCATTGATACCTTCACGGTAATAATTTGTCTTCTTTCAGACTTATCACATATTGCTATCACATTCTCTTAAGGGGAATGAGAATGAATCAAATTTAATGGGACGGATTTCCATTTTTTTTTCCCACAATCATACATGAATTTGATCATGGCAAGGCATAGAAATTTTACTACTTTGATGGTTATAATTTCTTGCAAACTCTATAGGAGTTATAAATAAAAGTTTATTGTCTTTTCTTGCATTTAAAATCAAATTATAGAATTTCAAAAATTTAAAAGAGAAAAATAAAGTAAAATACTTACCTTAAATCCAGAATTTAATCATGAAGGAAGTTCATGGAACAATTGACAATCATTATGCTCAATCCCAAGGCTTCTGCTCAATTGGTTAGAGTCTCGTGCTTATAACGTGTTATGAAACAATAAAGAACAAGAACAATATTGCAGAGAAAGAGAGAGAGGAAATTCTTATTGAATTTTTGGGATGATTTACAATGGAAGAGGACCTCTCTATTTATAGGGAAAAAGTGACTTAGCCACCAAGTAACAAATCCTAGAATCTCTAGAATATAGACATTCACCATAAATAGAATTCTATTTATAACACTTTTATTTTTTTCTTCTTATTTTTTTACTTATTTTATTTTAATTATTATTTTAATGATTTTTATTTTTATTTTAATTATTTCTGGTTCAAAATATTAATATTTACGCTTATTATCCGTGTGAATTACACTCACTTTGTCCAGTTCAATCGTTATTTTGCCACATGTGCTTGGTCAACGGTCAAAGGGATTTAAATAATAGACTTTGATCAAGTTAAAGTGTCTGGATGAAAACAAGTGAAGTAGGAGGACTGACATGACAAAGTGGGATAAGTACAAGTGTCATTTAGATAATTCTGCCTTTTAGTTATGCTACTTCTTGCTATGAAAATTAATTTTTTTTTTGTAATTAAAGTATTTAGCCACGAATATTTTCTTCTTTAGCTACAATGTATATCATAGCTATAGATGTATTATGTTGTATCTTGAAAGTAAAATAAATTACCTACTACAGAAGATAAGTGTGACCTAGTGGTGTAAAAATTATTCATACGAAAGGTTTATATTACATTAACGTTTTTTAATTGTAAAAGTAATATAACAACTTTGGTGCAATAAAGTAAAAGTTTAATGATCATCCGTGAAATTAACATCTCTGTTATTTTATTAACTTTTTCTTGGAGTTAAATTTGTACTGATTCTTTCTTTCTTTCTTTTTTCCTTCTTTTTACTTCATCCGTTTAACAATCATTGCTTATAAACCAACACTAATATTAAACTCGATGTGGTCTTTGTTTCTCAAATAATATTTTTCCTAAACAAACAAAATTGTCACATGATGCCTCAATAGGACCTGTCACATGAATGCATTTAGGAAACATGTGAGAGGAAAATTCAGGTTTGCCTTGACCATTTTTGTCCAAGCAGTCGAATGTGGATGAAAAAGTTCGTGTTACCAAAGGGAGAGGCAAGTTTGAAGTATCACTATCAATATTAATGTGGTTTCCTCGGCAATCTCTCCATCGGCCTGTAATAAAATTATCCCTTTCTTTTGGAGATGTCCATAACGTGTTTCTATATTTGTTTTGGTGTGAGTCTCTCTCGACTGTAACCTCAGTTCAATATTCATACAATTATAACTCACAATTGGTTTGATTAAAATTTAATTTCTCAATTTTTGTTATCATCGAAACTATAGGTGAGTAGTGAACCCTAGGGCAAACATCAACAACGCGCTACAAGAATTTGTATATCTATTTGACTTTCTTAAACAAGCTAAAATAATGCAATATTTGTGTATTTTTAAACCAAAGCAATTCCAGAATTGCCAACAGCAAACAGAATAAGTCACCAATGCATATTTTTAGTGGTCCAAAGTCTTTAGGGTACAAAAGCACTTCCTAGTTGTAGTTGTAAATTTGAACCTGAGAGAGACATCTAGAGGTCTCAATAAGTGTGAAAAAGTTTGAATAAAAAATTTGCAGTAATGCATTAAAATTCTACAATTTCCCATATGTACCCCTAAGGCAAGGATATTTTATCTGTTTTTGCCTAATCCGATTTTGACCCGTCCACATTCGATCCGATGTGCCCGTCTATCACCCCTAATCATGTCTTACATATTCCTTGTTAAAGGTGTTTGTGAGACTCAGGCAAGGATATAAGGTGAGGCAGACAATAAAATGGAATTCTAGTACAACAACAACAATCCAGTAAAATTCCACAAGTGGGTATAGGGATGATAGAGTATACGCAGACCTTACCCCTACCCGGAGAGGTAGAGAGGTTGTTTCCGAAAGATCCTTGGCTCAAGAAGACGAAAATAAACGATAGACAATAGATCAGTGAGAGCAACAAAAGCTAGAAAAATAATATCAGCATCGTAAGAGACGGAAAATAGATGGAAAAGCGATAACAATAACCAGTAATAATGCCAAAGAAAATAGTGTGGAAACTACATAAACCACTAACAATATCACGACCCAAAATCCCTAAGGTCGTGATGGCGCCGGACATCCATGTCAGGCAAGCCAACTCATCCATTAATTGAAACAACTTTCCGGTTTTAAAACATTTATGAAAATATTTCTTTTTCCTAAATTACATATTAATCAAATAAAAATCTGTTAATTAAAAACAATGGTTTAAAGATTTCATTTAAGCAATTATATCCCAACACATATCCCAGAACCCGGTGTCACAAGTGCAAGAGCAATTTCTAAGAATTTATACAATCATTACAAAGCATGTCCGAAATACAACTGGACAAGAAAATTTAAAATGAAATAAATATATTATGAAGGTGACTCTGTCAGCTGCGGATCGCCTCCGGATGATGCAGCTCGCCTAAGTCTCCGAATCCTCCACATTGCTATGAAAGCACTTGTTTAATAAAATGCACAGTAAGTGTAGCATGAGTACAAAAATAACGTGTACAGTAAGTCGCCCGCCTAACATCAGAGAGGTAGTGACGAGAGGTCAAATTAGCCACTTACTAAAAGTCAATTTAAAATATTTAAGATTGACACTAAGCATGGTTTTATCATAGGCAATTTATAAAACAGGATTTAAATATCTTTCAACTCCGTTCACGTTTAATACTTTATATCTTCGACATATTAACAAATAATAATAAATCGACGGGAAGGAACAACTTCTTCCAAAAGTCTTTTTAATAACATTAAATATATGTCATTTCAACCGATAATTTAATATTTCAGGCCAGTAATCAGGCAAATATCATAGCAACTACGGAGCAAATATCATGCGCAGGCAATGCTGAGGGTCGAACGACACGGACCAACAATAATAAACGGTGCACTGCTGAAGGGTCGATCTGCTCGAAGCATATATGCATCTATCTGCCCCCCTCGCGAATCGATCATGCGACGATTAAAATAATACGGCTAGCCTGCTCGCGAATCATACCTGCGACTCAGGTGCTCATATGAATACACACACAAATACAGGGTCATCCTGCTCGCGAATCACTCATGCGACTCAGGCACCCAAAGTTAGACATATCCACATAATAAATCCGTATTTTATCAAGAAAATAATTTTTTTTCTCAGGAAGGTGGAAAAATCCTTTTTTAAAAGAAAGATGAAATATAGGTTTTGAAATCATTTGTTTTTGAAACTCATTTGTTAAGTTTAGTGATACTTCATGATACAGCCCAATCCAGGTACACATATATCCACAGCGGAACCAATTCTCTTTCTAGAAGATTAACAATATGAACTATAGCTTTCTTTTAAACATTCAATTACGTTATCGGTCATATTAGCAGTTTAATGTTACAGGCAGGATTACAGGTATGACACGTAAGGCATGCTAGTGGTCCTAGACTACCCGGACAAGGAATAATAGTAGCTACGCACGGACTCCCGTCACCTTGTGCGTACGTAGCTCCCGAAGATAATAGCATGTATTGAATTAATTCACCTAGGGGGACGATTCCCCCTCACAAAGTTAGAAAGGAAACTTACCTCGCTCCGAAATTCCCACACCGGCTTCCAAGCCCCTCCGATAACTCCAACGGACGCACAACACTCCGAAACTACCACATAATGGCAAAGAAATGAAAATTCATCCTAATACTCACAACAAATTCAGATTATATACTTTTCCAACCCTGCTCGGAGAAAAGACCAAAATGCCCTCGGGCCCACCCCAGAAATTCAAAATTCTTGAAGATGCATGCTACCCGTAGCCGTACTAACTCAAATATATAATTTACTCAAATATTCATGCTCAATTCGTGGCTAAAAATCCAATTTTCCATTTTCTAGGTTTCTTCAATATTTTGCAAATTCCTACCAATTTCCATGTCTAATCCATACATATAATATTGTATTTAACTTACAAACGGGAGGAATTTACTTACCTTGACAATGCATGAATGAATCCTCTCTTTAAACCTCCCAAAATCGCCTAAGCCATGAAGAAATGAAGACAAATGAACCCAAAATTCTTGTTTTAAAACATTCTGCCCAGGTCAATTTCCGCACCTGCGGTCCTACCTCCGCATCTGCGATCCCGCAGGTGCGACCAATCTCCCGCACCTGCAGCTTCCTCAACTTCAGCCCAAAATCGCACATGCGTCCCACTGTCCGCACCTGCGGTCCCCAGCCAAGCCTGCTCACTCTCGCACCTGCGGCGCCCAAGCCGCACCTGCGGCCAAATCCTCGCAGGTGCGGTCACACCAGATGGCACCAATCTTAACTTTTTCAAACTTCATCTTGATTTGTTAACCACCCGAAATCCACCCGAGGCCCCCTGGACCCCGTCAAATCACACCAACCTGTCCCAAAACATGACAGGGACTTGCTCGAGCCCTCAAATCACATCAAACAACGCCGAAATCACGAATCGCACTCAACTCCAATTCTTTAAGAACTTAGAATTTCAAACTTCTATATCTGATGCCAAAACCTATCAAATCACGTCTGATTGACATCAAATTTTGCGCATAAGTCATATTCAACATTACGAACCTGCTCCAACTTCCGCAATCGCATTCCGGCTTTGATATCGAAACTTCCACTTCCGGCCGGATTTCTCAAAAACCTTCAAATTTATATCTTTAGCCAAATGACTCCAAAATAACCTACGGACATCCTAATTCACTTATGATCGCGCTCCCAACTCCAGAATCACCATACGGAGCTATTCCTAGACTTGAAATCCCAAACGGACATCAACCTCGTTGATATACACTTCAAACCCAAATTCATGAAATTCTTCTAAAATGCTAACTTCCATAATATACGCCGAAACGCTCTCGGGTTATCCAAAACCCGATCTGGATATACACCCAAGTCTGAAATCATCATACGAACATGCTGGAACCTTCAAATCCTGATTCAGAGATCGTTTACTCAAAATTCCAATCTTAGCTGATTTCTCCAACTTAAGGTTTCTGAAATGATAATTTTCTTTCCAAATCAATTCTAAACTTCCTGGAATTCAATTCCGACCACGCCCATGGGTCATAATGCCTGAAACGAAGCTGCTCACGACTTCAAACCGTTGAACGATGCGCTAGAGCTCAAAACGACCGGTTGGGTCGTTACATTCTCCCCCACTTAAACCGACGTTCGTCCTCGAACGTGCCAAGAACTGCACTGGAGTTCCCTGAAATCACTGTTTAACACCTCGAGCACCTGCCCGTACTACCTCAACCCAGTTGAGCACATTAGCTTGATCACGCCTGAAGATTTCTTCTTTATCCATATAATAAGCTCATAATTCATTCAAACACTTGAAGTTTCTCTGCCAGGCCTAGTTCCAACATATATAAACACCGTATCAACTACTACATGACATACCAGAACATGACTGCATACCTTTGCTGAATCAGCACCATGCACCGCAAGATTCATTATCTAACCTCAATGACGCTCCCTGAACCTTAATAGCCAATTCCACGAATCTGATGCTCCCACTGCACCTCATGATATATACATACATCCTGCTATAATGCTGACGATACCACCACAACGGAGGAAATGCGCAGAAATTCATACTCAACTTCAGAGTTAACAAATCCTTGAATACCTCATCTTGACTAGAATCATCACTTCATTATAAACCTGAATAATGGTATTTGTTCTTTAATATACACTTCACATAACCTCATCGCATTGATCCCTGATCTGATAATCTCGTCTCACCCATTATGAACTGCTCAGACAACAAATCACCCCAAACATGGCCAACAACCTCACATGATACCACATCGCGCCAATAGACCATAACTCGAACATGATAATAAGAAACGACTCAGGAAGGAACTATGCAGCTCACGCAACTAATATGAATTCTTACCAGAAAAAAAATAGGAAATAAAACACAAGAAAATAAACACATATTAACCCCTTCTCATCATCACACTGTTGCAGTGTGCAACCCGATCCGAATAACATACCCGTGGCGGCGTGCCACCTGATCCCACATAAAATTTACATAAGAAGATATATATATATATATATACACGGAGCTGATTTTCTCACTATTACAAATTACTGAATATCGATCACAAGCACGCTAAGTGCATAATACCATCCTGGGGAGACTGATAAAGCCGTAGGCTACATAACTCAAGGACAACTGAGGTGCGATATATATACACACTCTAGATCTCAAGAGCTATCCTGCTCACATAACATCCCCACCATGCGGGACCTCAACACATAGGAAATTATCAAGTCGTTTCACAACTCGCACAACACAATTACAATAACACACGAATTCGATGAAGACGGAACAACACCTGATGTTCTAATACCTTTCCATGAAAAACGCTCTACTGAATGGAACATGCCTGGCTCATACGGATCCCATAATCATATTTAAATCCATCCACAAACATCAAGCCACCTTGCTCGCACCAACTAAGCTAATAGCTTTTTGCTGGGTCCATATTAACCCACCTTCTCTCATAATACACGAGAACAACCATTATCACCGGGACTAACACCCCATAATCCATAATCAGCTGAACCGAACGCTTTCCAGGCGTAAATTCTCAATTAAGCAATATTGCACTTCTTTATACTCAATCCAAATCTGAATTCCATCAAATGACTACATGTCACACTTTTTACAATCTTTTCGCGGTCATGCTTCCACGACCTTCCACACAAGGCAACAAGTCTGCCCATCCATAACACCGACCACACTAAGGCCGCAGAACACATCAAGAACCCATGACCAGGGTACAAAGCCTCTTTCACCGAATATCAATCAGCTGACACTGAAGATAACACCAGCTTACACTGAACTTTCAAATCACTTTTCCTTGCTCTTCCGAGCTCATGAAATCCTTATAAACATCGGACCTTAATCTCGATTCTTACTCCCAGTTACATACTGCTTACGACACCTAACATGCCAATACGAGGTAGCGCAAGAATTCCATCATAACATCCGAACCACCAATAGGGTGAACACTTCATCATATAGAAACTTTACTTGACTCAATTCAAGAGTACCATCTCAACACACGAGTGAATTCCCATTATCACCCAATCATGCAAATCCTTAAATAGTAGTCTATACCACCATAACCATTCTTGGATCCGCCTACACCTAGCAGGCCACAACACTAAATGCTCCCACATAAAATTCGTTACTGTGAACAACTAATTTTTGACCACACCCAAATTTCATAATATTTTAGTGTAAATATTTATTTTAGGTCTTAACGTATATTTTAAAACTTTTATCTTACTTTTAGTAGAGTTTATTTAAGAAAATTAAAAAAAAAAACTACAAAATATATATTAACATTCATAGAATACATGTTTTATTTCTATATATAAAGAATTTTTTTTAATTATTATATGGTTTCTTTTAATTATAATTTTAATAAGTAAGATAAAGAATCTTTCTTAGTATCTTTTAAAGTACATGTAAATATACAGTTTCTCATATTGTAAGAGATAGTTGTTAATCTTTATAATTTAATATATCTTTAAAAAAAATACAAAAAAAAAAAAGGCAGATACACAAGAAAAAAAAAGCTCTCAACTCCCACACTCAGAAAGGGACGAACGAAAATAGAAGATGAGGATTAAGAAGAAGATCCAGCAATCCCATTAGGGGAAGCAGTGGCAACGAAAAAGCACACAGAGCTCATTCATGAGCACACACAGAAAAATCATATTCACACTTTTGTCTTCATCATGTAATTTCGATGATATCGTAAGTTCGCACCATTTGCTCTTAGACCAGCCTTTAAACTGTTGTTGAACAACCACAAAATACAGCAAAAATTCTGCACCGTCGGCCATTAATATCAATAAAAAACCAATCAAAAACTATAGATCTAGAGAGCTTTGCGTTGAATTTTGAATTCATCGGCGAGGTTCTGTTTGAGTACTCCGTTCACGTTCTGGATGCCGTTTTCCCGCCGGTCTCGGCGTTGAAGTCTGATGTCAAGTTACAAAGTTTGTTTAGTCATTTTTCTCAAATTGCAAAGAAATCAATAGAGGTTCAATCTCTTACCTTCAATCTCTGTTATTGCCTTATCTGTGCGTCGTTTTTTGTTGTAGATTATCTGCTGCAAATTTTTCTTTTCATCTAAATTGTGTGTGACTTAAAGGATGGTGTGTAGTTATGGTTTCACTCTTTTGAGATGGCAAACTTATTTCTAAATTTAATTTCCATAGTGACATAATTATTTGTTGTTATTAAAAAAAAAAACAAGTGGGTTGTAAACTCAACTTTTGGGTTAAATTCTTGTTCTTAGTTTTTTTTTTCTTGGTTATTGTATGTTTAGATTGCAACACCGATTTTGAGGGTTGTTTAAATGATCTAATAATGTGAATTCCATTAATCTTTAACTTATTATTATCCATAAAGAGTACTTTCAGCATCACGTTAGCCATACATAACTAGTTTCTTGAATTTGATTTTTCTGTTATTTCCATACATATCTTCGGATCTATCTGATAAAAATGAATTGGTAAATATTCATATATCCTATCATTAATGCATTGGTAATTTTCAATTGTTGTAACTAATTTATGTGTGATAGATCTTATTTAGTTATTTAGGATTGATTTAAGCATATAAGTTATTAGTTGGGCCATAGAACTTTAAACTTGATATAGGCGAGACAATCTTAATAATAATAGAAGTATTATTGATTGTGTACACGGTCGCGTGACATGATTACAATTTTCTCAAAATAAATCAAGGTATGCGTTCGCGCGACTTTGGCCAAGTTTTTTATAAAAAAAAATAATAATAATTAAGCGTGATAAATTGTGTACACGTATGCGTGACATGATTTAGGCGCCAATTTCCAAATTAAATCAAGGTACACGTTCGAGTAACTTTAGCCAAATAATTTTAATATTAATAAAGTTCTATTAATTATGTATACGTACGCGTGACACGATTTTTAGTGCACTAAATAAAATGAATACGCGTCCGCGTGACTCGTTTCAAGGTAATTCCATAATCACGAATAATCGAATAGTTAGAAGCGGTAAAGGTAAAATACACATAGGTTCTAAAATACGTAATTAAACAAGTCAATTAAGCCAGGTATGATTAAAGTGACTGTGCTAAAACCATAGAATCCGGGAATGCCTAACACCTTCTCCCGGGTTAACAGAATTTCTTACCGGTCTTCTGGTTTCGCAAACTTTAGAACAGAGTCAAATTTCTTCGATTTCGGATTTAAACCGGTGACTTGGGACACCATATAATTATCCCAAGTGGCAACTCTAAATAAATAAATAATCCCATTTTGATTATGTCACTTAAAGTGAAAAAACTCCCTTATCCCACCCTTTCGGGAAAAAGGAGGTGTGACAGTTACGACGGACGACAAGCCCCACACACACCGGCACCAACCATATGCATAACTAAATCACATCAAAGGAATTGATCACTGCCGCAAATGTGCCATTTCAACCATGGCTAATCAATCTATCTTCTTTTAATCATCTTCAATTGCCTCAGGAATAATAGCAACTTCCTTCAACCCATAGCAAACTCAACCCTCAATCATCCCGAGTGACCTTGATTCACGAGAATATGCTGCCCAAATCCCGTAATCCGTCTCATACCCTTCTCATAATCTTTTCTTCAATCCGGAGTCTATTTCTGTCACTCCTCCAATATTATCCTGCATGTTGAAACATATCATAGAATATTCCAACCATCCTCCTCTTTCTCATAAATTATTCTACAAAAGCTCGATTCTCGATCATATTGCTTCCTGGAACCCTTAAACGCCACATTCTTGACTTTTGAACTTACTAGGACCGCTATTGAGAGTCACCCACTCCGGCTGGCCCCGAATGTAATCAACTCCAAGGTTTTTCTAGCACATGAACACCCCTTTCAAGGAAACATGTGCCCGAGTCACTACCCTGATAACTCACCTATGCCTTAAGCAAAATTCTGAATCTTCCAAAGCATAACCCTGGCCTGACAGGGAAAACTTTTGCACATATTCGTCAAATACCACGCACAATTACCATTTTACTCCTTTCCCTTAGCTTAAATAACTTGCCAACACGTTGACAATCCTCAACCCCATGCGAAGACAATCCTTCAACCCAACTGCAGATGGTCGGACTCCCCCACTTAACCCGAAGCTACTCCTTGCACCACTCTAGACCCTGCCGAGATCCCTTCTCCTTTGATAATGCGATCTTGCTCAACCAATCCGTCCAATTCTTCCAAATCCTCTTGCTAGCTCTCCCTAAATACTCAAATTCTCTAGCATCATTCACACATTCTACCTCCTACCGACTAGCCACTAGAACCCCTCACAGAGACCTGCCAACCATGCCATCGCTAACCTATTCACAAGAGATAACCCACCTGCAGAAATCCCCCGCGGACACCTTCCAACGACGCTGAAATGCACGCTCTCTGCGACTTCAATACCCATCCTACGCCCTGCTTCAGGTACCAACTTTACTAGTCTGTCTGCTCCTCATGGACATCCATTAAATGCGTGACAATATCTTCAAATTCCAAGCTATGTTGCTGCTCCCCCACTTTGCGACTGCTCGACTGTTGCTTCTTACACCTGGCCTCCTAGAACTGGAACCACCGCCTAGCCTCACTTCAAGATCATTCTCTGTAGCTCTCAAACCAGCAGATCACCACGACTTCAAGCTCTCCGAAGATGATCCTTCTCTAGCTGCCTTCATTATCAACACTTATTCGGTACTGAACCACCGCACCTCACGATCTCTGCCAACCAGTTTCTTCAATACTCTTCTCAATACTCTGACCCCATGCAACCAAAGAAACCATAGCACCGCCAAACCTAACACATTACATTCGATCAATGACGACGACTACACGTCACAGGTGCATATCCCACCTCACTTGAAGATACCAAGTCTTAATACTTTATCAATCCCAACCAGGCGATTCATGCTCTAAATTCCTTCCCTCTGCCGGAACTAAAACACTGAAATCTCAAAACACACTCTGAGGAGACCTCCCTTCAACCCATTCATTACCCTCAACATACGGGCAAGCATTCTATCATCATATCGACATCACGCGACAATCAATTGCAAAAATCATCACTACCTGAGCACAGCCTTAAGGCTCCCCAGAAACACAACTACTGAGCTAAAATAACATATTACCCTTTTGCAGGGCCATAACAATAGCCACGACCAATTACACATGAAAGCATCTCCAATTACGTTCGTAGCACCATTTTCAGTCCTCAAATTCCTGATCCATAGCAAGCGCTTCGCGACACATAAGATTGAGTAGGAATGAACATAGGCATAAGCCTCAAAGGAATCAACTCGCACGATGAAGAATCAAGAAGGGAAGTACTCCTAACAGCCCTGTAGCCTCTCGAAGATAAGTACAGACATCTCTGTACTGATCCGCAAGACTCTACTAGACTTGCTCATGACCCCTGAGACCTACAGGAACCTAGTTCTCTGATACCATGTTGTCACGGCCCAAAATCCATAAGGTCGTGATGGCGCCGGACATCCATGTCAGGCAAGCCAACTCATCCATTAATAGAAACAACTTTCCGATTTTAAAACATTTATGAAAATATTTCTTTTTCCTAAATTATATATTAATCAAATAAAAGTCTGTTAATTAAAAACAATGGTTTAAAGATTTCATTTAAGCAATTATATCCCAACACATATCCCAGAACCCGGTGTCACAAGTGCATGAGCAATTTCTAAGAATTTATACAATCATTACAAAGCCTGTCCGAAATACAACTGGACAAGGAAATTTAAAATGAAATAAATACAGTATGAAGGTGACTCTGTCAGCTGCGGATCACCTCTGAATAATGCAGCTTGCCTAAGTCTTCGAGTCCTCCACATTGCTATAAAAGTACCTGTGCAATAAAATGCACATCAAATGTAGCATGAGTACAAAAACAACGTGTACTCAGTAAGTCGTCCACCTAACCTCAGAGAGGTAGTGACGGGAGGTCAAATTAGACACTTACTAAAGGTCAATTTGAAATATTTAAGAGTGACACTAAGCATGGTTTTATCATAGGCAATTTATAAAACAAGATTTAAATATCTTTCAACTCTGTTCACGTTTAACACTTTATATCTTCTTCATATTAACAATTAATCAACATGGTGATTTAATCAAATAATAATAAATCGACGAGAAGGAACATCTTCTTCCAAAAGTCTTTTTAATAACTTTAAATCTCTGTCATTTCAATCGATAATTTAATATTTCAGGCCAGTAATCAGGAAAATATCATAGCAACTACGCAACAAATATCATGTGCAGGCAATGCCGAGGGTCGAACGGCGTGGACCAACAATAATAAACTTTGCACTGCCGAAGGGTCGATTGGCTCGAACCATAGATGCATCAATCTGCCCCGCTCGCAAGTCGATCATGCGACGTGGTTAAAATAATACGGCTAGCCTGCTCGCGAATCATACATGCCACACACAAATACAGGGTCATCCTGCTCGCGAATCACTCATGCGACTCAGGCACCCAAAGTTACACATATCCACATAATAAATTCGTATTTTATCAAGAAAAAAAAATTTCTCAGGAAGGTGGAAAAATCCTTATTTAAAAGAAACATGAAATATAGGTTTTGAAATCATTTGTTTTTGAAACTCATTTGTCAAGTTTAGTGATACTCCATGATACAACCCAATCCAGGTACGCATATATCCACAGCGGAACTAATTCTCTTTCTAGATGATTAACAATATGAACTCTAGCTTTCTTTTAAACATTCAATTACGTTTTCGGCCATATTAGCAGTTTAATGTTACAGGCAGGATTACAGGTATGGCACGTAAGGCATGCTAGTGGTTCCTAGACTACCCGGACATGGCATAATAGTAGCTACGCACGGACTCCCGTCACCTCGTGCGTACGTAGCCCCCAAAAATAATAGCATGCATTGAATTAATTCACCTAGGGGGACGATTCCCCCTCACAAAGTTAGAAAGGAGACTTACCTCACTCCGAAATTTCATACCGGTTTCCAAGACCCTCTGATGACTCCAACGGACGCACAACGCTCTGAAACTACCACATAATGGCAAAGAAATGAAAATTCATCCTAATACTCACAACAATTTCAGATTATATACTTTCCCAACCCCGCTCGAAGAAAAGACCAAAATGCCCACGGGCCCACGTGCCCGAAAATTCGAAGTTCTTGAAGATACATGCTACCCGTAGCCTTACTAACTCAAATATATAATTTACTCAAATATTCATGCTCAATTCATGGCTAAAAATCTAATTTTCCATTTTCTAGGTTTCTTCAATATTTTCCAAATTCCTACCAATTTCCATGCCTAATCCATACATATAATCTTTTATTTAACTTACAAACGGGGAGAATTTACTTACCTTGACAATGCATGAAGGAATCCTCTCTTGAAGCCTCCCAAAATCGCCTAAGCCATGAAGAAATGAAGACAAATGAACCCAAAATTCTTGTTTTAAAACATTCTGCCCAGGTCAATTTCCGCACCTGCGGTCCTACCTCCACATCTGCGATCCCGCAGGTGCGACCAATCTCCCGCACCTGCGGCTTCCTCAACTTGATCCCAAAATCACACTTGCGTCCCACTGTCCGCACATGCGGCTTCGCAGGTGCGGAAAATCCATCGCACTTGCGGTCCCCATCCAAGCATGTTCACTCTCGCACCTGCAGCGTCCAACCTGCGGCCAAATCCTCGCAGGTGTGGTCACACCAGATGACACCAATCTTAACTTCTTCAAACTTCAAATCTTGATCGGTTAACCACCCGGAATCCACCCAAGGCCCCCGGGACCTCGTTAAATCATACCAACCTATCCCAAAACATGCCAGGGACTTGCTCGAGCCCTCAAATCACATCAAACAACGCCGAAATCAAAAATCACACTCTACTCCAATTCTTTAAGAAACTTAGAATTTCAAACTTTTACATCTGATGCCGAAACCTATCAAATCACGTCCGATTAACATCAAATGTTGCGCACAAGTCATATTCAACATTACCGACCTGCTCCAACTTCCGAAATCGCATTTCGACCTCGATATCAAAATATCCACTTCCGGTCGAATTTCTCAAAAACCTTCAAATTTCTATCTTTAGCCAAATGACTCCAAAATGACCTACGGACATACAAATTCACTTCTGATCGCGCTCCCAACTCCAGAATCACCATACGGAGCTATTCCTAGACTCGGAATCCCAAACGTACATCAACCTCGCTGATATGCACTTCAAGCCCAAATTCATGAAATTCTTCTAAAATGCTAACTTCCATAATATACGCCGAAACGCTCCCGAGTTATCCAAAACCCAATCCGGACATACACCCAAGTCCGAAATCATCATACGAACCTTCTGGAACCTTCAAATCCTGATTCGGAGATCGTTTACTCAAAATTCCAATCTTAGATGATTTCTCCAACTTAAGGCTTCTGAAATGAGAATTTTCGTTCCAAATCAATTCTAAACTTCCTGGAATTCAATTCCGACCATGCCCACGAGTCATAATATCTTAAATGAAGCTACTCACAGATCCAAACCGCTGAGCGACACGCTAGAGCTAAAAATGATCAGTCGGGTCGTTACAAACAACCCAAGGCGAAATATCAGCCTAGCCCCATGCCCGGTACAAAGTAGAATAACGTCGAATCCCTCCTAACCTACAACCATAATGTTCGACCTCCACACCTTCCTATCAAGAGCCATGTCCTTGTAGATCAAAATTCCTGCTATGTCCTGCCTGATCATCTCACTCCAATACTTCATAGTCTGCCCTCTACCTCACCTCGTACCTGCCAATGACAGTCGTTCTCACCTCCTAACCGGGGATCTAGGCTTCCCTTCCATATGTGTCCGAACCATCTAAGTCTCTCTTCCCGCATCTTGTTGTCCATGGGAGCCATGCCCACCTTCTCCCGAATATCTCCATTCCTATCTTATCCAGCCTAGTGTACTCGTATATCCATCTCATCATTCTCATTTCTGCCACTTTCATCTTATGGGTATGAGAAATCTTGGTTGCACAACACCTATCCCCATACAAATCGGTCTAACTACCGCTCTGCATAACTTGCCTTTAAGTTTCGGTGGAACTTTCTTGTCACATAAGACTCCAGATGTTAACCTCCACTTATGTAACAACTCGCTCGGCCGGTCATTTTGAGAGTTATAGCATCGTTACCTCATTTACTGCTCATTTTATACTTTATAGCTGGTATATGACTTGATGGTGTAGTCGGTTCGATCTGGTGAGATTTCGAAAGGAATTGAGACACTTAGTCTCGTGAATGAATACTTTAGTTGAAAAGGTTGACCGGATATTGATTTATGTTTAAACCACCCCGAAATAGAGTTTTCATGATTCCAATAGCTCCGTATGGTGATTTTGGACTTAGAAACATGTCCGTATTGTGATTTGGAGGTCTTGGTGGAATTAGGCTAGAATTGGCGAAAGTTAAAAAAAATTGATGATTTTTTAAAAGTTTGACTGGGGGTGGACCTTTTGATATCGGGGTCGGATTCTTATTTCTGAAGTTGGAGTGTGTCCGTAATGTCAATTATGACTTGTTTTCAAACTTTGAGGTCAATCGGACTTGGTTTGATAAGTTTCAGCGTCATATGTAGAAGTTTGATGTTCTAAAGTTCATTAAGTTTTAATTGGGGTGTGATTCGTGTTTTTAGCATTGTTTGATGTGATTGTAAGGCTCGAATAAGTTTGTATATTATTTTCGGACTTGTTGATATGTTTGGTTGAGGCCCTGGGGGCCTCAGCTGTGATTAGGAGTGGTTTCGGACCATTATTCCCTGTTTTGTTGCTGCTGGTGTGCTGGTGTAATGGTGTGTTTCGCAATCGCGAAGACTGTCCCGCGATCGTGAAGAAGGAAATTGGAGGGGGGCAGCTGATTTCCCTACGAGAACGTGAAGAGAGGCCTGCGAACGCGTAACTGAACCTAGAAGTGCGTCCAACCGCAAACACGGAGAGGAAATAGAGGAAACGGAGCAGAAGGCCTTTGGCCTACGCGAACTCGACAGGGGAAACGCAAACGCGGAGGATTGGGGCAATGACCCATCGCGAACACGATGCTTTGGACGCAAACGCGAAGCAAGATTTAGGGCAGTAGAATTTTGGCATTCGTGATGCGAGGCATTTTCCGCGATCGCGAAGAAGGGTCGCCTAGGAAGAATTAAAAGCCCCAAAAACGGGGGTTTGATTTCATAACACAAAAATTGATTCAGGAGCTCGGTGGGAGGCGATTCATGGAGAGATTTTCACGTGGGTATTTTCGGTAAGTGATTCTTACCTAGGGTTAATTTCCATGATTTTATATTTAATTTCATCATTTAATTTGTGTTTTAGGGTGAAAAATGGAGAAAAATCTTAAACTGAATTTTGAGGTTTTAATTGAGATTTTGGTATCGAATTTTAGTAATTTTGGTATGGTTGAACTTGTGGTTTAACGAGTGTTCGGATTTCGTAACTTTTGAAAATTCGTGGAGTGGGCCCCGCGTTGACTTTCTGAGTTGACTTTTTCATTTCTTTGTAAATATCACAATTTTTATCGTTCAAATTAATTTCTTATAGTTATATTTATCGTATGAAATTGTTTTGGTTAGATTCGAGTCATTAGGAATGGATAAACGAGGAAAAATCCAACTAGTGGATTGAATTAACGGAAGTCGGCGTAAGTGACTTCTCTAACCTTATGTGGGGGAAATTTTCCTTAGGATTGGTATTGATATGTTAATTGTGATGTGTTGAAAGACGTGTACGCAAGGTGCCGAGTGTGTACAAGGGCTAAATGTGAAAAATTTTGGCTTTAAATTGTGTAGATCTTTGTCTCATATTAATTAAATTATTTTATCTTGTTATAATCATCATCATTGGTCTACTTTTATATTTTAAATTTGCCTTTATTTTTCCTGCTAATTGCTTTACCTGTTTAGTTGAAGCTTTGTTCCTTTTTGTTCTGTGCTCATTATTTAAAAGTTGAATTTCTTAATTGAATTATTAAAATATGAAGTGTCTAACATTGAAATTTGATATTGAGGCAAAGTGTTAAATTGTGAAATGTTATTTTTGTTATGTTATTCACTCCCGAATATTATGCAGTAAGATAAGGTGTACTTGATACACGTGTCTTGTAGGGGAACTACTAAAAGCCCTGCAGTGTGATGAGGTGTGCTAAAACGCGGGATGCTATTTTGAAAAAAATGATTTCTTTTAAACTAAATGTGAAGGCTCCCGCGGTCGTATAAGAAAAAGAAATATTGTGAATTTCTTTATGATTTGGGAGTACGAGGCGGTACATAGAGAGTTCCCTTGTTGATATTTTTCTATTGGTGTACTTGTCTTGATAGTTTTGTTTTTCCCTAAATATGTAGATTCCTGTTTTCTTTCGTAAGGTATTATCTGCCCTTATTCTGTGTAATTAAATTGTGACATACTCCTTACTTGATTCACTTCCATTGTCATTATTATTATTATTATTATTATTATTATTATTATTATTATTATTATTACTATTATTATTATTGTTATTGTTATTATTATTAGTATTATTATTATTATTATTATTATTATTATTATTATTATTATTATATAGTTAAACTCTTCGCCCTATGTTTTATTATTTCCAGTAGGTCCAAGACCTGACCTCGCCACTACGCTACCAAGGTTAGGCTTGACACTTACTAGGTACCGGTATGGTGTACTCATACTACGCTTCTGCACATCTTTGTGTGTAGATCCAGGTATTACCTACTAGACTAGGTATCAATGAGCTAGCCTATACGCGAAGACTTCAAGGTACATCTGCCGCGCCCCCTTTTCTCACGAAAACAGGTTTCGACGTGTTACTACTCTTTTAAATATGTATTAAAAGAGAAGAGTCGTCACCTAGAAGTTTTAAGGTGCGTTAGGGCACCTATTTGCAAATAACTCTGTTTGACTAATCAATGCTACCAAAGATCGGGTAAGGGCTTAAATTACCTCAAAGAGAAGGTGTTAGGCACTCTTCGAGGTCCACAATTGTTGGTCCCGGGCGAACTTAAGACTATGTGGATTAGGCTAGGTGATCAGATAAACAAAAAAAATATAAAAGTCGAAGGAGTTTTTATTATAACACAAAATAAGAATTGGTACAAGTCTATAAGGACTACAAGGATACAACTGCAATGGTATATGACTAAGCAAGTATAAAAAGGGGAAGGGGGCGGGGGAGGGTCCTATGTTTTTTAGCCCAAAGGATCACCACGTGCAACATAAATAATACTTCACAACTCCCTTTATGATAGGAGTTACTCATATTATTCAGCGGACACAGACTATCATCTCCTGCTACCCGATTACTATGTTGAAGTTGTTTACCTAAGAGCGTTATAATTCGATTCTAAGTTGCGTCCTATGCGTGCACTATCTGTCCCATACCTATGGTCCAAGAAGCTTTGGACCTCTAATTTGGTGGTTCTAGACTTACTTAGGCTTCTCAAAAATGATAAAACTAATTGTGCATTCAAAACACAAAGAGCACTTCTCACAATAGCAAAGAGTGGCTCATATTAGCCTCCACACATAAACAAAGAAGCACGCAGACTGATTTTCAGATTAAGAAATAGAATGTTTCGAACTTGAGACTCATAATCTTTTTATCCTATAGGCATGATATCTATATGATTCCAATATCAAACAGGCAATGATGCATTTTAGGCCAACGTACAGATTAAATCATTATAAGTCCTATAGACATGGTTTCTAAGGAATTCTTATTTTAGCAGTATACAGACAACGGGTTGCAAAATATAAAAAACTATAGGCGTGATTTCTAGATTGTTCTCAAAAGGCAGTGAAACGACTCCAGAACCATGAAATACCAAAGTTGATTTTATAGACAAGTTCGTTAGGCAGGTGACAGTGTCCTAGAAACATGATATCTAATAGTTGGCGATTGACATTGATTTTATATAGTTTATCCCTGTAGGCATACTATCTAGATGAGCAATACAAACGATATGGGCAGCTGATTGATTATTAAAGCTATAGGCATGAGCATTACAATGATAATTGAGGCAACTGATAGATTAATCATTTGAAGTCCTATAGGCATGACACTTAGGTAAGTAGAATATTGCATTGATATGCCCTATAGTCATGTCATTTGAGAAAACACAGTAGTGGAGACTGGTACAATAGATACTTGAAATAGCATGCGTTGCCAAGTTAAGTGATGTGGGTGCGTGTGACTCCTATAGGCAGGCTTTCTACTCACGAAGTTAAAACATGTGAAGCAAATAGAGAATAAATCACATAGATCCTATAGGCATGCTTTCTACCCATTTATGCGTGAATTAGAGTACCCTACCCCTCTTTCACTAATTTCCCCATTTGTTTTTGTTCAGAAATTATTACAGACCCAAAAATAATGAATACAAATGCGAATGTAATATATTAAAAGGCTATAGGCCCAATACAAAGAGCATGCCCAAAAGAATATAACCCAGTAACACCTAGGCCTTCAGCAAGCTTCTCCTTTCACATGAATAGTGAACCCAGGAACCAACATGTTTCAGAGTGAGAATGTATCAGCTCTACCCCACGGCCATACACAAATGCATACCAAGCTTAAAAGGGGAAACCATACATGATAACCAATTGACAGTCCTAAAGCCTATTAAAAGTGGTCATAATTCTTAGAAGCTAAGGGAGCAAGATTGGTTAAACAAGAGAGCTGAGCATATCAACTAGGTAGACAACTTTAGTATAGCAAGATTGACATAGAAGAACTAACACCATATTGATATTATTCAACAAAGGGAAGGGTATAGCATAATGAGCATAGTTTACACATTAAGAAGGTTGAAGAAGCAAGTCTGTAGTGTTGACAGGACAAACACACACATATACTAATTTCTCAGAAATCAAGTTTAGCACAAGACATTAACCAAAATGTCAGAAAAAGATTTTAGACAAGTGAGCCTTATTCGAAACAATCCTAGTTAGAGGGATGTGGAATTTCACATGAAGATGATCATAAGAAGCATAGCAACAAACTAATGGCATAGTTTACCATAAACCTCAACAGTGTCCCCATTCATGTGAACATACAAAACTTAAAAGGGAATGAGACAGGCAGGCATAACCATTTGTACCAATTACCTAGGCGGCAGAGAAACTAACATAGCAATTTACCCTAGAAGTCATTCTAAACCAAACATGCAACAGAACTTAAATGAAAACATGCTTTAGCTAATTAATACAGTCTTAGAGATATATCATATTGGGCTAGAAAAACTCAACAAGGTCTAGAATACAAACATAGAGATACAGGACAAGGTAGGAAACCCACATTAGCCTAGAAGTACCTAAGAAAGCTAGAATCCACTCCAATAATGAAATCATCTTACATGTGCTGAAACCTACTTAATTCAACTAATAATGAACATGCAATTGCAGGGGATTATAACACAATATCATAGTAGTACAATATCAGGGATCCATGAATAATAGGGAAACTGAATCATGCTTATAGAATTAAAACAATATTAACACATAGAAAACGTACGCCATAGATAAAAAGAAAAGAAAATAGTTAACATTGCAAGAGTTAAGGACACTAACCAGCAGCAAAGTTAAATGAACAAAAGAATGAGGAGTTAGAATACTGGTAGCAAGAGAACCCCAGATCCCCGATGCTTCAGAGTTCACAAGAGCCCCGAGAAGGGCTCAGAGTAGTGCTTTCACCGGAGGAAGTTGTTTTACCAATATTATGTCCTTGGCTTTCAGCCGGCCAAGGATTCTACATTTCTAGAAAAATATTGAAGTACCTAGAAGCAGTGAACCAGTGAGAGAAGAGTGTAGTGAGTGTACTAGCAATGAAATTAGGTATGTCTAGAGGGGAAATTAGGGAGGGGTTTATATAGTGTTCAAATTGAGCGGATGAACATGGAAAATCATCAGTCCAACACAAGAAAGGAAAGAATATATCACATGCAATCAAAATCAGTAAGGAAGAAAGATAATCACAAACCCTAGTTGGGTCCAACGGCCTTAAATCGAACCAATAATGCAAGAATCGTCCATTGTAGAGTGTATACAGACGAAAGATCGTCCATATACAAAATAAGTGTAAATCAGGCTCGTTCTTTGAAATGTAGTTCTTGCCAAAAAATAGGGCAAGGACTAAGTAACACCAAAGACACGCGTACAATAGTAAAGTATCACAAAATAGGTAAGTGAATCTCGGATTGATTCCATTTTTGGGTTAGAATCGGAGAGAAATCAAAAGGTGGTTACTAAATTTTCTCAGAGGCAGACAGAATAGAGAGGGTTTAGAGACGGCTGGAGTGTGGAAATGGGGTTAGGGTTTGTGTGAGGGTATATAAGGAAAGTTGAGGAATTATTACGGGTCGTTGATCATTTGAGATTAATGGCCATGATCGAAATGGGAGTGGGGCGGGTCGTTTAAGTGGGCACCAGCGAGGTTGAGGTTAAATGGTCGTTTGGATCGGGCTAGGGAGATTGGTCCAGGGATTGAGTAGTATTGGGCCACTAATGTGGTCCAAAATATGTATAACTTAAGCTATCTTTTAAATACAAAATTGTTTAAATAAAAATAATTAATAATTAATAATAAAATATTTTCTTATACACTAAAATGATTGCAAAATATAATTATAAAATATAAAAAGAGCTATTTTGGTACAAATAACATAAATAAAACGTAACCATGCATGAATATAGGCTATTATTGCAAAAATTACGTAAATAGCTAAAATTACAAACATAATTATATGAAACTATGTAAAATATTTTAAAACAAGTATGTGGGTATAAAATAATAAATTTGGATGATTAAGTCATCACAAATAATTTAAATGAATAATTAGTAAATATTCAAGTAATTTAAATGCAAGAAAATTAATTTTAAAGCTCTAAAAATAATGAAAAATTATGGAAAATACGTGTATAAATATTGTAAATTAAATAATGATGAAAAATGACATTTTGAAAATATATATACTATTTTAAAAAATGTGAGGGAAAAATTGGGTATCAACAGCTGTCCATCTTTATCCGGAAATGATGAAAGAGTTGTCGGGTAAAGAAAATGATGATTACTTTTGACTGAATTTAGTGCGAATGATGTGATTTGAAATATGAGGCCGAACCCTAGTTCCTAAGTTGCCTATATATCCCTGGTATTACGGGAATCAGGCCGTGTGTAGTTCTGGATCCAACGACGAACGAAACCAATTGAGTTATTATTAGAGGATAGTGTTGCAGGTAACGAATAATTTAGGGTGGGGCTATGGATGCGAATTTTGGACGTTACAGGTATATGAGGTAGATATTCGAGCGGTCATAGAAAAGGTAGTCAATTATTGATAGTCGGTTACATTTGAGGTAGTCAAAGGATGTGAACGTTGTGAATGGAAATTGGAGCAAAGATTGCTCCCGATTGTAGAACGTTTACCTCCCAAATTACCTGCAAAACTTAAAACACAGTGCATGAGAGAATATATAGGTTACTACGACAACGATGCAAATTCCTTTTGGACGATGAGGATGATGTCTTTAGACAGTGACGTTATCACGCTCCGAACCATGGCCTGGGTGTAACACGGCACTCGATGCCTGACTACATGTGACCGAGCGAACCAACTATATGGTTGGATCAACATGTTGTATAACTGTAAGCTAGATATAAATATACAACATGATGATCTGCTGAAGAATCTGACTGAAATATCATAGATGCGGAAGATACTGAAACGTCTGCAAGTATAAACGAGTAGCCGACAAGGCTAACACATAAAAGCCTGCTAATATCTGAATGACTAAACTATAGTCTACGAAGCCTCTAAAGAATACTGAAATGCTAACTATTTACCGAGACAAGGTCCCCGGTATACCTTATTAACTGAAATACTATAATGACTAAAAAAGGGAGGGATAACGCCATCATCAACCTGAAAATCGTTACCTGCATCGCGAGATGCAGGCCCCGGGTAAAAACGGACGTCAGTACATTTGAATTGCACTGGTATGTAAAACGACTGAAGGAAAGAATTATAAATACTGAAACTGAAACTGATAACTGATGACCGAACTAAACATAAGAAGTAAGGTTATGAATACTCCCTCTTCTGAAAGATGAACCAACTGTTTATCTGAATAAATAAACTGCGGCCTCAGGCCCAATATATATATATATATATATATATATATATATATATATATATATATATATATATATATATATATGCACAAATTGCGGCCTCGGGCCCAAGTATACGTATACATAACTGCGGCCTCAGGCCCAAAATGCAGCAAGCATAAACTGCGGCGTTGAGCCCAAATACAAGTGTTCAACATTCAGGAACTTGGAATCAGGAACTGAGAATCATACTGCAATACATCATATTGAAATATTGAACCATACTGAGTTACATGATACCGGAATAATGAATATGACTAGACTGAGATGTGTATTCATAATAAGTTGATTTGTCATAACTGAAACTCATAGAATATTGAATGTCTATGAAATTATGCCATCTAAAGAATAGAAGTTCTACTTTATGGAACTAAGAAATAATTACTTTATGAGAAAACTAGTAATTGTCATAGTTAATGGGGCACAGTGAGAATCATAGACATTCCCAAACGTAAAGAGTTAGCCTCACATACCTTAACTTCCTGCTCTTGAGTGTAATACAATGTTTGTGAACCCTTTCAACTTTAATCTTTAGCAATACAAGTCAAACGGATGCCAAATTAGTTATGATATTCATTTTTTGGTAACTTAAGAATTTTATCAAACACTTGGTGGGAATAAAGCTTCATAGTCCTTATTAATGGTGTCTCTAAACCCAATAACACATTCTCTTTTTCCTCGATAAATTCTAGAGTCTCAAATGGTTATAATCAACATTATTCTTTATCACCCATAAGGTAAACAACATGCTTAACCAATAATCAACAATCAACACACCAAACCTATAATTGTTCATGATTTTATATCAAACCCATCAACTCATATGTCATGAACTAGGGTCTATAATCATTAAACCAATGCTAGAATCAATTAGAGGGTGAAGACATTACCTCTTTGAAGTTCAATCCCCTTTAATTCGAGTTCTAGGGTTCCTTCACTCAACAATGATGTCCCAATAGAATATCTAATGATATGGAGGGTTTAATCATGTTAATAAGATGTTGAGAAATTAAAAATAACTTAGAATCACCATTAGAACTTATCTTGGGTGGTGGAGGGACCCTTAAGGAGTTAGGCTTTTGAGAGATCTCCTTTCTAGAGCAAGTTTTTATGCTTTGGGGCTGTGAGGGGACGAAATAGGGCTTTAAAAATGACTCCCCAAGTGTTCTCATGCGCACCTATAGGCCTGACCGCGCACCTGACAGCGGAAAATGGCAGGAACACTGCCGCATGTTCGCGGCCACACACTGGGCGCGGATATTGCGCACTATTCTGTAAAATGCACATAAATTTTTTCACAGAGATCCGTTTGGGCTCCACAATATATCATTAGAAAGATATTTCAAAGGCCTAACTTTCATGTTCTTAGTTTTCCCACATACCTTACATGTTTTTCACTAAATCTCCTGCAATACTGACCTTTTGTAAACTTCGTTGATTTTATCAAATCTTGTATACCTCACTCTTCGTATTGATTCTAAAATAACTATTTCCACCCATACTCATAACAATAGAAATTCAAATGTCCAAAATATAACCTTACTAATTTAACACATTCATACCTAAGCCGAATTTACGGGGTGTTATAGCTTCAATGATGCGGTCCGCATAAAAATGGATGCGGCCGTACAATTTGTACGGGCTGCGAAATTTTTCTCGCAGACGTGAATCCATAAGGGATTTTGTCAGGACAAACTTCAGAGAGTTGGCATTTTCCATCTTTGAGGCTTGCGACCGTACACAGAATTGTTCGGCCGCGAAGGGATTGTGAAATCCGCATAATTCTGGCGCAGTCTGCACAATTTCACCACTTGGCTTTCCTTTTCAATTTCCTGCACTGCACACCCAATTCCTGCATACAATTCACAACCATTTAGTCCAAAACAATGCCTAATCTAAAAAGAAAATCAAGAAAAAGAAAAACACATCGGTTGCCTCCCAAGAAGCGTCTGATCTAACGTCGCGGCACGACGTATGTTACCATCATTCATTTGAAATGGAGCAATGCCACAATGTGGCCATCATCAACCTTATCAATTTATTGCTTCACCTTATGCCTATTGACTCTAAGGATCTCACCATTCTTATTTTTCAAATCATGATTACCAAAAGGAATCACATGTACCACTTCAAAAGGACCACTCCACTTTGATTTAAGCTTTCCCGGAAACATCCGTAACCGAGAGTTGAATAAAAGAACAAGGTCACCTTCTTTGAATTCTTTGTTCTGGATATACTTATCATGTAGGTAATTCATCTTGTCCTTATACAAGGACGAACTGGAGTAAGCATGGAACCGGAACTCATCGAGTTCATTCAATTGCTCCACCCGAAGATTGGCAGCTACATCTCACTTAAGGTTTAATTTCTTCAACGCCCACATGGCCTTGTGCTCTAATTCCACCGGGAGGTGACATGCTTTCCCAAATACCAACCGATACGGAGACATACCAATTGGAGTCTTGTAAGTTGTTCTATAGGCCCAAAGAGCATCGTCAAGTTTCCTTGACCAGTCAGTCCGATTTTCATTGACAGTCTTGGATAGAATACTCTTGATCTCCCTATTGGAGACTTCAACCGGTACTTGCTTGGGAGTGATAGGGAGTTGACACTTTATGAGTGACACCATACTTGGAGAGTAAAGTTTCAAAGGCTTTGTTGCAAAAATGAGAACCCCCATCACTAATGATGGCCCTTGGGGTGACAAACCTTGTGAATATGTTTTTCTTCAAGAAAGCTACCACACTCCGTGCTTCATTGTTGGGAAAATCCACAACTTCAACCCATTTGGAAACGTAATCCATAACAACAAGAATATAGGTGTTCCCACATGAGCTCACAAATGGACCCATAAATTCGATGCCCCACACATAAAAAATATCAATCTCTAGGATGGTGGTGAGAGGCATCTCATTCTTCTTGAACATCCCACCGGCCCTTTGACAATCATCACAACGCTTAACGATCTCGCTAGCGTCTTTGTATAAGGTAGGTCAATAGAATCCACAACTTAGGACCTTTGTAGCAGTTCTTGACCCACCACCATAGGGCGAAAGTTGGCAAGCTTCAAGAATACAAAATTTCTTTTCTTCGGGAACATATCTCTAGATAACACCATCAGTGCAAATTTTGAAAAGATATGGCTCGTCCCAATAATAATTCAAGCAGTCCCGTTTGGGCCTCTTCCTTTGGTTTAAAGAGAACTCATTTGGTACAATTTCGCTCATAATATAGTTGGCCACATCGGCAAACCAAGGCATCCCAGTCAAAGACATGGAAAGCACTTGTTCATCCGAAAATGAATCATTGATCTCAAGGCCATCATGGGGCCTCCCCTCCTCACCCAATCGGGGCAAGTGGTCCGCCACTTGATTCTCACTCCCTTTGCGGTCTATGATTTCAGGATCAAATTCTTTTAGAAGAACTACCCACCACATCAATCTAGCCTTAGAGTCCTTTTTACTCATCAAATAACGAAGTGTCACGTGGTCGGTGTGCACAATCACTTTGGTACCCATGAGGTACGGGCAGAACTTTTCCATGGCAAAGACAATGGCTAAGAGTTCTTTCTCAGTCACCGTATAGTTGACTTGTGCGTCGTTCATGGTCCTACTAGCATAGTAGACCAGATGGAATATCTTGTTGATTATTTGCCCCAATACCGCTCCTATCGCCACATTCCTAGAATCACACATGAGCTCAAATGATAAGCTCCAATTTTGTATCGACCCGGTCGGTTGTTTTGAGACTTAGCACCCCGATCCCCCTAATAACTGCTTCTCCCATGTCTATTTCTGCTTTTGGAACTTGTCAGAATGTGGAGTGGTGAAATTCTAAGGGATTTAGGACACATAGTCCTTAAATGTGAAATTAAGCTTTAGAAATCGGGCCGTAGAATTATGTGAATATGGATTTGGAATGGAATTTCGTCGATTCCGTTAGCTCCGTTGGGTGACTTCGGGGTTAGGTGCGTGTTTGGAATGTGTTTTTGAGGTCTGTAGTAGATTTAGGCTTGAATTGGGGAAAGTTAGAATTTCGGCGATTTCGGCTGATAGGTGAAATTCTTATATCGGGATCAGAATGGAATTCTGGAATTGACAGCAGGTCCGTGGTGTCATTTATGACCCGTGTGTAAAATTTGAGGTCACTCGGATGAGTTTTGACGTGTTTCGGCATCAGAGGTAGATTTTGGAAAATTTCATAAGTTCTTAGGCTTGAATCTATGCATGAATGATGATTTTGATATTATGAGATGTGTTTTGAAGGCTCGACTAAGTTCGAATGAGGTATTAGGATTGGTTGGTATGTTTGGTTGAGGTCCCGGGGGCCTCGGGTGTGGTTCGGGTGCTCAAACGGGCAAATTTAGCCTTAAGCTTATTGTTGGTTTTTCTGGTTTTACAGCAGCAGTCATTTGTTCATTGCGATCGCGTGATTACATCCGCTATCGCGTAGAGTAAGCTGAGGTAGGCAGGAGTTTTTTGTTATATGAGATCACACAAGTTGTTTCGCGATCGCAGTGTTTGGGCAGACTAGCCTCCACGTTCGCATAGCCCATGTCGCGATCGCATAGAATACCTTAGGCAACGAAAGTTTTGAGTATTGTTCTACGCGGTCGTGAGAAACCGCGATCACGTAGCTTTGAGTAGATAAGGTCCGCGGTCGCGAGCAGTACGCTGCATTCGCATAGAGGAATTTTAGGCGCGTATTGGAATACCCTTCGCGATCGCGACTGGAAGTACGCGATCCCATAGAACAAAGAGCTGGGCAAAATCTTAAAAAACCAAATCGAGGGTTTAAGCCATATTTCACATTTTTTGAAATTGAGAGCTCGGGAAGTGCGATTTTCGGGAAGATTTTCACCTGAGCAATTTAGGTAAGTGATTCCTACCCGGTTTAGACTAATTTACATGATTATACTCTTAAATCTACCCTTTAAATTCAAATTTATGGTGAAAAGATTGGAGAAAATTGGATAAAGTTCCTAGGCCAAGTTCTTGAGTTTTGATCGGGATTTTGATATCCGATTTGAGAAATTCTTATATGGTTAGACTCGTGAGTGAATGGATGTTCGGAATTTATAATTTTTACCTGATTCCGAGACGTGGGCCCGGGGGACTTTTTGGGCAATATTCCTAATTTTGCGTATTAGCTTCGAACTAATTAGCTATTTTGATTCCTTAAAGTGATATTTATATTATGCAATCGAATTGATTAGATTTGGGCCACCCGGAGTTGGATACTCGTGGCAAGAGCGTGGTTTTGACTTGAGTAGTGCAATCGAGGTAAGTGGCTTGCCTAACTCTGTGTTGGGGACTTCCCCTTAGGTTGTTTTGATATTGTTTTGTTATACGAGCGCCGTGTACGTGAGGTGACAAGTGCGTACATGGGCCATTGTTGCAAAAACTCCATTTTTCTTCCATGACATAAATCATTTTTATTCCTATTTCACGGTTTCATGTACTAACTGTGTAGTTTAGATTAGGAATGAGCATGTCTACCTGTTTTACTTGTATTTCTCCTAATTGTCATTATGTGTACCATGTTTAGGTAGTTTTATCCGTATTCTTGTCTGTGATTTTTCTTGAACTGATTAAATAAACTGTATCCGGTATTCATTCACATCGCATATTTAAATTGGGACTACGGACGAGATTCCAGGAGCTTTCCCTTGTACTGCATTGCATATTTAAATTGGGGCTACAGACGAGATTTCAGGAGCTTTCCCCTGTACTGCATTGCATATTTAAATTGGGACTACGGACGAGATTCCGGGAGCTTTCCCCATGTATTGCATTGCATATTTGTTACTTTGAGATGATTTGTGCTGAGCCGAGGGCTCCCTGTTGCTATTTTATTTTAGCTCATTTTTTCTATTGTTTTTCCTAAGATTATTACATCTCTCTGTCAAATTTTAAACTGTTTTTACTATAAACCTCCAGTAGATCCTTAACCTGACCTCGTCACTACTTGACTGGGGTTAGGCTTGGAACTTACTGGGAACCAATTGTGGAGTACTCACGCCCTTTCCTGCGCATGTTTTCCATGTGCAGATCCAGGTACCAGCACCCAGTATCGTGGCTAGGAGTCATTCTAGCAGCTGCCAGGAGACTGCGAGGTAATTCTGCCGCGTCCGCAGAATCTCACGAGTCCCCTTCTACTCTAGTATAGGCATAGAGGACTTATGTATTTTCCACTATTTCAATGTATAGAGCTACATTTAGTACAGACCTTGTGACTGTCGTGACATTCCGGGTTTTGGGAAGTGAAATTGTACATGCTGAGCATAAATGTTATATCTACTTAAGTTCTTTTCTGTCTTTATTTTATTGATTCTATTATTTTCGCAAATTTAGGCTTACCTAGTCATAGAGACTAGGTGTCGTCACAATACCTTTCGGAGGTTAAATCGGGTCGTGACAAGTTGGTATCAGAGCGTCTTGGTTCATATGAGTCACCAGTCACAAGCCGGTTTATTAGAGTCTCGCAGATCGGTGCGGAGACGTCTGTCTCTATTCGAGAGGCTATGTAACTGTTAAAAACAATCATATTCTTTGGAATTTCTTGTCGTGCTAGTTACTATCATCAAAACTCTAAAATTTCTACTCTACTCTTGCTCACAGATGGTTCGGACCCGTACCGGACGTATTGATGATCAGGCACCCTAGCCCCCAGCCAAAGCCACCAGAGGCAGGGGCCGAGGTAGAGAACGAGCATGCGGTGCATCCCGAGAACCGGCGAGAGCAGAGAAGGAGGAGCCCTAGCAGCTACTGTTGGAGGGGCACAGGAGGTCCCTACTAGTACTCCAGCCCTCCAAGAGACTTTGGCTCAGTTCTTGAGTGCCTTCAGCACTCTGTCTCAGGTGGGACTACTCCTGATAGCTCCAGCTACATCCCATGCCGGGGAAGGGGCACAAACTCCTGCAGCCCGTACTCTGGGTAGGTTCCAGAGTATATCTCTATGCCCCCAGCGGCTCCAGCTCAGCATGAGGCTAGGGTAGCTGCTTCTGAGGCAGAGCAGCTCTGACTTGAGAGGTAGAAGAAGTACCACCCACCTGAGTTCAGCGGGCTAGCTTCGGATGATTGGGTTTTCTTGAGGAGTGTCATCGCATTCTCCGCACTATGGGTATTGTGGAGACAAGTGGGGTTTTTTTTCACCACTTTCCAGCTGAGGGGAGCGGGTTATCAGTGGTGGCGTGCTTTTGAGCTGAGTAGTCCGAATGAGGCAGCTTCACTGACTTGGGTTCAGTTCTCTGAGATGTTCTTACTAGAGTTTGTCCCTCAGCGTCTCAGGGATGCTTGGCGTGCAGAGTTTGAGCAGTTACGCCAGGGTACCATGACTGTGTCAGAGTATGTAGTCCGTTTCACTGACTTGGCTCTTCATGCACTAGCCTTGTTTATCATGACCAGAGAGAGGGTTCGACGCTTCATTAAGGGACTCCACCCTTGTATTCTGACCAGTATGGCCAGAGAGTTGGAGACAGATATCAGTTACCAGTAGGTAGTGAGTATTGCCCGGAGGATTGAGAGTATGTTAGCCCAGAACAGAGAGGAAAGAGAGGCCAAGAGGTCTCGAGAGACTGGTCATTTTTCAAGAGTTCGTGCACCAGAAGCACGCTATGGTAGGGGTTTTGTGAGTCGCCCCATTCCTTCAGCTCTTCCAGCAGCCAGTGGTATTTCAGCTCCTCATAGACCTCAGAAGCCTTATTATGCACCACTAGTATCTAGTGTGCCTCCTGCTCGAGGTACTATCATCGGCCATTCCAACATGCCAGTTCAGAGTCAGCATCAGCCGCCACGTCCTCTGAGGGGTTGTTTTGTTTGTGGCGAACCTCGTCATGTGATCAGAGATTGCCCCAGAGCTAGGAGTGGTGCACCACCTCAGTCTTATCAGGCCCCACGTGCTCCATCGGGCCCTCCAGCTATTCTTCTAGCCTCAGCTGTTACCCCACCTTCTCAGATAGCTCGGGTTGGAGGTCGGGGAGGTCGAGGTCACCCTAGAGGGGGAGGCCAGGCTAGGTACTATGCTCTTCCAGCCCGTTCAGAGGCTGTTGCTTCAGATTCGGTGATCACATGTATTGTCCATGTTTGTCATAGGGATGCATTGGTATTATTTGATCCAGGCTCTACCTACTCATATGTGTCTTCTTATTTTGCTTCACATCTGGGGATATCATGGGATTCTTTGAGTTCTCCCGTATATGTTCCTACTCCCATGGGAGATTCTCTTGTTGTGGACCGCGTATATCGGTCGTATTTGATTTATATGAGTAGTTTTGAGACCAGGGTTGATCTGTTATTACTCTGTATGCTAGATTTTGATGTTATACTGGGCATGAACTAGTTGTTTCCCCATTATGCTATTCTTGATTTTCAAGCCAAGACCGTGATGCTGGCTATGCCAGGTTTACGGAGGTTAGAGTGGAGAGGTTCCTTAGAGTATACTCCCCGCCGAGTCATTTCTTTTCTTAAGGCTCAGCGGATGGTGGAGAAGGGGTGTGATGCGTACTTAGCATATGTGAGGGATGTTAATGTTAATACTTTTACAGTTGAGTCTGTTTCAGTTTTGCGGGACTATACTAATGTTTTTCGAGCTGGTCTTCCGGGTATGCTGATCGACAGAGATATTGATTTCGGCATTGATTGTTGTCGGGCACTCAGCCCATTTCCATTCCTCCCTACCGTATGGCTCCTCCTGGGTTGAAGGAGTTAAAGGAGCAGTTACAGGAGTTGCTTGATAAGGGTTTCATCAGGCCCAGTGTATCACCTTGGGGTGCTCTAGTATTATTTGTGAAGAAAAAGGATGCTTCGATGCGCATGTGTTGATTACCGGCAGCTGAATAAGGTTACATTGAAGAACAGGTACCCATTGCCTTGCATTGATGATTTATTTGACTAGATACAGGGTGCTAGGGTGTTCTCCAAGATTGATCTACGATCGGGCTATCATCAGTTGAAGATTCGGGAGCCGGACATCCCGAAGACTGCCTTTAGGACCAAATATGGCCACTACGAGTTCCTTGTTATGTCGTTTGGACTGACCAATGCCCCAGCAGCCGTTATGTACCTGATGCACAACGTATTTCGGACTTATCTTGATTCCTTCGTCATCGAGTTCATTGATTACATCTTGGTATATTCTCGATCCCAGGAGGACCATTAGCAGCATTTGAGGACTGTGCTTCAAACTTTCAGGGAGAAGAAATTGTATGCCAAATTTTCTAAGTGTGAATTTTTGCTTGATTCTGTGGAATTTTTAGGCCATGTGGTGTCTTTTGATGGGATCAAGGTAGATCCAAAGGAGGTGGAAGCGGTGCAGAGTTGGCCTAGACCATTTTCAGCTACTGAGGTCCGCAGTTTCCTTGGTTTGGCTGGGTACTATCGCCAGTTCGTGGAGGGATTTTCATCCATTGTAGCACTTATGACCAGGCTGACCCAAAAGGGTGCTCCGTTCAGGTAGTTTGAGGAGTGTGAGGTGAGCTTTCAGAAGCTCAAGACTGCCCTAACTATAGCTCCAGTGTTGGTATTACCTACGGATTCAGGGTCCTATACAGTCTATTGTGATGCTTCGAGGATCGGCCTTGGGGCTGTGTTGATGCAGGACGGTAGGGTGATTAGCTACACATCCAGGCAGTTAAAGGTGCACGAGAAGAACTATCCAGTTCATGATCTCGAGTTGGCAATGATTGTTCATGCCCTGAAGATATGGCGTCATTATTTGTACGGCGTTCCCTGTGAGATTTTCACGGATCACCGGAGTTTGCAGCACATATTCAAGAAGAAGGACCTCAATTTGCGCCAGCATAGGTGGTTGGAGTTACTCAAGGATTATGACATCACTATATTATACCACCCAGGGAAGGCCAATGTGGTGGCCGACGCCTTGAGTCACCGGGCAGAGAGTTTGGGGAGTTTGGCATATCTTCATGCAGCTGAGAGGCTCTTAGCCTTGGATGTTTAGTCCTAAGCAAGTCAGTTCGTGAGATTGAATCTTTCTGAGCCTTGCCGGGTATTTTCTTGTGTGGTTGCTCGATCGTCTTTTTATGAACGCATTCGAGAGCGCCAGTATGATGATCCCAACCTTCCGGCTCTTCAGGATAGAGTTCGACGGCGTAATGTCAGGGATGTGACTATTGGTGATGACGGCGTGATGAGGATGCAAGGCTGTGTGCCCAATGTAGATGGACTTCGGGAGTTGATTCTTTAGGAGGCCTATAGCTCGCGGTATTCCATCCACCTGGGTACCGCGAAGATGTACCAGGATTTGAGGCAGCATTATTGGTGGCGAAGGATGAAAAAGGATATAATGGAATTTGTAGCCAAGTGTCTCAACTGTCAGCAAGTCAAATGTGAGCATTAGAGACCGGGGGCTTACTTCAGAAGATCGAGCTTCCAGAGTGGAAGTGGGAGCTGATCACCATGGACTTTATGGTTGGACTTCCTCGGACTATGAGAAAGGTCGATGCTATTTGGGTGATTGTGTATCGGCTGACCAAATCAGCCCATTTCATTCCACTGTTGACTACATATACCACAGAGAGATTGGCTGAGATTAATATCAGGGAGATTGTCCAACTCCACGGTATTCCAGTATCTATCATTTCAGACAGAGGTACGCAGTTCACTTCGCGGTTCTGGAGAGCCGTTCAGCAGGAGTTAGGCACCAGGCTGGAGTTGAGTACAACCTTTCACCCTCAGACGGATGAGCAATCTGAGCGCACGATTCAGATTCTTAAGGATATGCTCCGTTCTTGTGTGATGGATTTTGTAGGGTCATGGGACCGATACTTGCCACTTGCAGAGTTTGCTTATAATAACACTTACCAGTCCATCATTCAGATGGCGCCGTATGAGGATTTATATGGTAGGCGATGCAGGTCTCCAGTGGGATATTTTGAGCCGGGCGAGGCCCGATTGTTGGGTACAGATTTGGTCCAGGATGCCCTGGATAACGTGAAAGTGATTCAGGGGAGGCTTCGCACAGGTCAGTCCAGGCAGAAGAGTTATACGGACCGGAAGGTTCGTGATTTGGAATTTATGGCTTGTGATCGGGTTTTGCTTCGGGTATCTCCTATGAAGGGCGTCATGAGGTTCGAGAAGATGGGTAAGCTGAGTCCGAGATTTATTGGCCCTTTTGAGGTATTGCAGCGGGTTGGGGAGGTTCCTTATGAGTTGGCCTTGCCTCCTAGCCTAGAAGGTTTTCATCCGGTATTCCACGTCTCTATGCTCCAGAAGTATCACGGTGACCCGACTCGTGTTTTGGATTTCATTTCAGTCCAGTTGGAGAAGGACCTATCATATGTGGAGGAGCCTCTAGCTATATTGGAGAGGCAGGTCAGGAAGCTCAGGTCAAAGAATATTGCATCAGTCAAGGTTAAGTGGATGGGTCATCCGGTCGAGGAGGTGACTTGGGAGACCGAGCAGGATATGCGCAGTCAGTACCCTCATCTTTTCACAGCTTCAGGTATGTTTCTATACTCGTTCGAGGACGAACGATTTTCTTAAGAGGGGGAGAATGTAACGACCCGATCGGTCATTTTGAGAGTTAGCACCTCGATCCCCCTAATAACTGCTTCTCCGATATCTATTTCTGCTTTTGGAACTTGTCGGAACATGGAGTGGTGAAATTCAAAGGGAACCTCGGACACATAGTCCTTAAATGTGAAATTAAGCTTTAAAAATCAGGTCATAGTTAGAACTATCTGAAGACTGATCCGGAATCGAATTTCGTCGACTCCGTTAGCTCTGTTGGGTGATTTCAAGGTTAGGAGCGTGTTCGGAATGTGTTTTCAAGGTCTGTAGTAGATTTAGGCTTGAATTGGCGAAAGTTAGAATTTCGGCGATTTCAGACGATAGGTGAAATTCTGATATCGCGCTCTGAATGGAATTCCAGAAGTGACAGAAGGTCCGTGGTGTCATTTATGACCTGTGTGTAAAATTTGAGGTCATTCAGATGGGTTTTGACGTATTTCGTCATCGGAGGTAGATTTTGGAAAATTTCATAAGTTCTTAGGTTTGAATCTATGCATAAATAATGGTTTTGATATTATGAGATGTGTTTTGAAGGCTCGACTAAGTTCGAATGAGGTATTAGGATTGGTTGGTATGTTTGGTTGAGGTCCCGGGGGCCTCGGGTGTGGTTCGGGTGCTCAAACGGGCAAATTTAGCCTTAATCTTATTGCTGGTTTTTTTTGTTTTACAGCAGCAGTCATTTGTTCATTGTGAACGCGTGAGTTCATTCGCGATCGCGTAGAGTAAGCTGAGGTAGGCAGGATTTCTTTGTTATATGCGATCGCACAAGTTGTTTCGTGATCGCAGTGTTTGGGCAGACTAGTCTCCGCGTTCGCATAGCCCATGTCGCGATCGCATAGAATACCTAATGCAGCGGAAGATTGAGTATTTTTCTACGCGGTCGCGTGAAGCCAATCGTGATCGCGTAGCTTTGAGTAGATAAGGTCTGCGATTGCGAGCAGTACACTGCGTTCGCGTAGAGGAATTATAGGCGCGTGTTGGAATACCCTTCGCGATCGCGACTGGAAGTACGCGATCGCATAGAACAAAGAGCTGGGCAGAATCTTAAAAACCTAAATTGAGGGTTTAAGCCATATTTAACATTTTGTTTGAACTTGAGAGCTCGGGAAGTGCGATTTTTGGGAAGATTTTCACCTGAGAAATTTAAGTAAGTGATTCCTACTCGGTTTAGACTAATTTACATGATTATACTCTTAAATCTACCATTTAAATTCAAATTTATGGTGAAAAGATTGGAGAAAATTGGATAAAGTTCCTAGGCCAAGTTCTTAAGTTTTTATCGAGATTTTGATATCTGATTTGAGAAATTCTTATATGGTTAGACTCATGAGCAAATGGGTGTTCGGAAGTTATAATTTTTACCCGATTCCAAGACGTGGGCCCGGGGGTCTTTTTGGGTAATTTTCCTAATTTTGCATATTAGCTTCGAATTAATTAGCTATTTTGATTCCTTAAAGTGATATTTACATTATGCAATCGAATCGATTAGATTTGGGCCCCCCGGAGTCAGATACTCGTGGCAAGAGCGTGGTTTTGAGTTGAGCAGCGCAGTCGAGGTAAGTGGCTTGCCTAACTCTGTGTTGGGGACTTCCCCTTCGGTTGTTTTGATACACGGGCACCGTGTACGTGAGGTGACGAGTGCGTACACGAGCCATTGTTGCTAAAACTCCATTTTCCTTCCATGACATAAATCATTTTTATTCCTATTTCACCGTTTCATGTACTAACTATGTAGTTTAGATTAGGAAGGAGCATGTCTACCTGTTTTACTTGAATTTCTCCTAATTGTCACGATGTGCACCATGTTTAGGTATTTTTATCCGTATTCTTGCCTGCTAAATTTCTTGAAATGTTTAAATAAACTGTATCCGGTATTCATTCGCATTGCATATTTAAATTGGGACTACAGACGATATTCCGGGAGCTTTCCCCCTGTACTGCATTGCATATTTAAATTGGGACTACGGACGAGATTCTGGGAGCTTTCTCTCTGTTCTGCATTGCATATTTGTTACTGTGAGATGAGATGTGCTGAGCCAAGGGCTCCCTGTTGCTATTTTTTTTAGCTCATTGTTTCTATTATTTTGCCTTAGCTTATTACATCTCTCTGTCAAATTTTAAATTGTTTTTACTATAAACCTCCAGTAGAGCCTTAACCTGACCTCGTCACTACTTGACTGGGGTTAGGCTTGGCACTTACTGGGTACCAATTGTGGAGTACTCACGCCCTTTCCTGTGCATGTTTCCATGTGCAGATCAGGTACCAGCACCCAGTATCGTGGCTAGGAGTCTTTCTAGCAGCTGCCAGGAGACCGCGAGGAAATTCTGCCGTGTCCGTAGAATCTCACGAGTCCCCTTCTACTCTAGTATAGTCATAGAGGACTTATGTATTTTCCATTATTTCATTGTATAAAGCTACATTTAGTACAGAGCTTGTGACTGTCGTGACATTCCGGGTTTTGGGAAGTGAAATTGTACATGCTGAGTAGCTATATTATATCTATTTAAGTTCTTTTCTGTCTTTATTTTATTCATTCTATTATTTTCGTAAATTTAGTCTTATCTAGTCGTAGAGACTAGGTGCCGTCATGATACCTTTCAGAGGGTAAATCGGGTCGTGACAAATTTGGTGCGGTAATGATGGGACTGGTAGTCAACCTATACTTGAGTAGCTCAAATGCCTTCATACAATAATCATTGAACACAAATTTGGCATCTTTTTTCAATAACTTGCATAAGGGGTTCACCACTTTTGAGAAATCCTTGATGAACCGACGGTAAAACCCCGCGTGACCTAGAAAGATCCTCACTCCTTTGACGGAAGTAGGAGGAGGGAATTTTGATATCACTTGAATTTTTTCTTTATCTACTTCAACACCATTCTTCGAGATCTTATGGTCGAGGACAATGCCCTCCTCGACCATAAAGTGGTACTTTTCCCAATTAAGCACCAAATTGGTATCTTCAGAACATGCCAATACCTTATCAAGATTATCCAAACACTAGTCAAAAGAATCCCCCGCAACAGATAAATCATCCATGAAAACCTCGAGGAAGTCCTCCACCATGTCAGTGAATATTGCCATCATACACTGCTGAAAAGTAGTAGGTGCATTTATAAATTGAAAGGCATCCGCGAGAATGTGAATGTCCCATACGAACAAGTGAAGGTGGTCTTCTTGTCTTCAGGTGGAGTAAGAATCTGGTTATATCCGGAATACCCATACAAGAAACAATAATAAGCACGTCCGGCTAGCCTATCCAACATTTGATCAAGAAATGGAAGCGGAAAATGGTCTTTCCGAGTCACTTTGTTGAGCTTCCTATAATCCATGCATACTCTCCAACCGGTGACAGTTCTTGTGGGGATCAATTAATTTTTTTCATTTGTAATCACAGTCATGCCCCCTTCTTTGGGACACAATCAGAAATGGAGTAGAAAACCCTGCATCCAACCACTTGATGATCTCTTTTTTGACTACCTCTTGCATGGCCTCATTCAACCTTCTTTGATGTTCCACGGAGGGTTTGGAATCCTCCTCCAATATGATTTTGTGCATGCAAAAGGCAGGGCTTATACCCCGAATATCCGCTGTCCAATCTATTGACTTCTTCCTCCTTTGGAGCACATCAAGGGTGGAATCTACCTGCACGTTAGTTAAGCACGAGGAAAGAATAACAGGTAATATCGAACAAGGGCCTAAAAACTCATACCTGAGGTGTGAAGGCAAGGGCTTCAACTCCAATGTGGGAGGCTCCTCGATTGAGGGCTTTGTTGGTGGAGTCTTCCAGTTCTCAAGGTCCAAGGAAAGTTTTCGAGGCCCATATGTATATGACCCCATTCCTTGCAAAGCATTGACACATTCTACCAAGCCTTCCTTGTCATCCTCATCATGATTCAACAACATAGCTTCCAATGGGTCTTCAACATTAATCATAAAAATTGTGTCACCAACAGTTACTTCGATCACAAGATCCACGAGCGAACACACTTTTTTGTTATTGGGATGCCTCATTGACTTACAAACATGGAACAAAAAATTTTCATCACCCACCCGGAAGGTGAGATCCCCAACTTCCACATCAACTAAGGCCTTTGATGCGTGGCTAGAATTCATAGTTTTAAGCATTATATATCTTACATTTTATTCGCTTTTGTGATAAAAATACACGTTATATGTGCATAATGGAGTCTATTTCATGTGTAGGTGAATTGGAGATGGAAGCCGAGCTAAATGGGTGCATAAAACATCAAAAATACGCTCAAGAGTCGAAAAGGAGTGACCCGGGCCATACCCGGGCGTTTGACCCCTAAAGCCAGGCATGCCCAGGCGTTAAGGGGGCGTTTGGCCCTTAAGGCCAGGGTGACCCTGGCGTTAGCCAGGCATTTGGCTCCTAACGCCAGGCCTGCCCTGGCGTTAAGGGGGCGTTTGGGGCTCAACGCCTGGGTGCCTGGTCCTGTCAACTCTGAGTTTTAAAGGTTTTTAAGTGTTTCCCGGTTAGAATAGAAGTCTCCTACACGTTTAGGGTTTATTCCAAATATATAAATAGACCCAAAAATACAAATTTGGGAGGAGGTTGGAGAGAATATACACACAAGATCATTGAAGAAGCAAAGGATTATCAGATTTCTTCATCTTAATCTAGTATTTTCCATTTATGCAAAACTTATGCGATTGTTTAAGTCTAGTATGAGTGGCTAAACACCCATTGTTCTGNTGTATATAGATTAGAGAAGAATTGAAGAGAGTGCGATCTTAACCCTTCAGTGGAGCGGATTTGTGGTTAGGATAGGAATATACCTAGTCACCATGCTTAATTAAACATCGTAATCTTAGTGCGTTCTAATAGATTAATTCCATAGGAATATAGGCGTTAATCTATTGAGAATAGGCGAGTAGTACTTCGGGAGAAGGCTATGAGAGAAATTATCGATTAATTAGCAACCATGAGTGAATTATATGAAAGGGAGAGTTAATTAGAATGCAATATGAATGGTGAATTGATCACAACCCTGGAATATTTGTCTCTATTGAATACACAACAATATTCTCGTTACTTGATAACTAGTTCATATAATCGTACAATAAATTAGTTATATTCTTGGATTTTGTTTTGGCTCGATTAAATAACAATTAGAGTGATTCAATAAGTAGTTTACGCAAGTCCCTGTGGGTTCGACATTCGATTTAACATTATATTACTTGCTACGACCACGTATACTTGCGAGGATCCACAGCAGCACATTTTGAACTTCTTGGAGATTAGTAATACTTATATCACTAACGGGGTCACGCCAGATTATGTGAGGCTCACGCTTTTCCCATTCTCTATATTGGGCGAAGCAAAGCGATGGCTGAAGGCAGACCCAGCTAATTCCATCACAACATGGAACGATCTGGCGAGAATCTTTCTGGCAAGGTTCTTCCCTTCAGAAAAGACCGCAAAGATCAGGAGTGAGATAGTCTCCTTTAGGTAGAAAACAGGTGAATCGTTATATTCAGCATGGGAAAGGTTCAAGGGGCTACTCAGAGACTGTCCTCATCATAATCAGACAAACGAGGTGTTAGTACACACTTTCATTGAGGGGCTCCATCCGCAAACAAAAATTATGGTAGATGCAGCAGCTGGAGGTCAGGTGTTGGAGAAGAATTATGATGAAATATTTGCATTATTGAATAAATTATCCAAAAGTAATCCAAGACTAGCAAGGTGAGATGGGGAGAAATATGGTTTAGAAATCACCAGGGGTTCTTGAACTAGATGTGGTTTCAGCATTATCAGCCTAGATTTCCACATTGAATAACCAAGTCAATCAGATGAACCTGATCATTAACAAGCAACAATCTCAATCAATGCAACAGGCCCAACCAGTGCAACAGATTCAGGTATTTTTTGAAGTCTGTGGAGAGGGTCATTCAATTGAGTTATTCCCAGTGAATCCAGAGTCTGTATGCTTTGTGGGTAATGCTAATAGGGCACAAGCAAATCAATATGGAAACACCTATAACCCCAACTGGAGAAACCACCCAAACTTCTCTTGGGGTGGAAATCATAGCACTCAGCATCATTACAGGCATCCAACACCTCAACAGCAGTACAAACCACCTCAGGCTAAACCATCAGCAAGCCTTGAGGATATTATAAAGAGAATGATGAATGAACAACTTGCTTTCAATCAGAAAATAATGGCTGATCACCAAGCCCAGACTGTAGCCATGAGAAACTTAGAATGTCAAGTGGGGAAACTCGCCAGTTCTCAAAATACCCGACCAACAGGGGCTCTTCCAAGTTACACTGAAGCTAATCCTAAAGCACATGTTAATGCTATATCATTGAGGAATGGGAAGCAATTGGAGACAGTCCAGCCCAGTAAGAGAAAGCAGGTAAATTTTGATGAGAGACCAACCACTATTGAATTAACTTCAGACAACCTGAAAGAATCATATAAGCCAGCAAAAGAGGCGAGTGTTGAGCAACCCCCACCAATTTTTGCAAGACCACCCCCTCCATTCCCTCAAAGGTTGAAAAAGTGAAAGATAATGCAGCATACAAAAAGTTTCTTGATCTCTTGAAGCAGGTACAGATCAATATTCCACTGGTAGACATTCTGCAAGAGGTACTCAAATATGCTAAGTATATCAAGGACATTGTGGCCAATAAACGAAGGTTGACTGAGTTCGAAACAGTGGCACTCACTGAGGAAGTTAGCTCAAGAAATCAAAGCAAGCTACATCAGAAATTAAAAGATCCGGGTAGCTTTACAATCCAAATCTCAATTGGTAAGCATGCAGTCGGGCGAGCTCTGTGCGATCTTGGGGAAAGTATTAATTTGATGCCACTATCTGTGTTCAAGCAGTTGGGATTGGGTGAACCACGCCCAAAAACTGTGATTTTACAATTGGTTGACCGCTCCCTAGCCCATCCTAAGGGAGTAATTGAAGATGTACTGGTTCAGGTGGGATCATTCATATTCCCAGCTGATTTCATTATCTTGGACTATGAGCCTGATTTGGAAGTCCCATTTATTTTGGGGCGTCCATTCCTAGCTACAGGCCGAGCTATTATCGATGTGTGTGAAGGGAAGATGACAATGCGCGTTGGTGATCGAGTGGAGGTGTTTAATGTTTATAAGGCACTCAAGTTACCTGTCCACTCTGAAGAACTATCCATGATTTCTGTAGTAGAAAGAAAATCGGAGTCCATGGTTCCCTACATGAATCCTATTGACCCTCTTGAGCGAGTGTTGGTTGGGGATGCAGAAGACTGTGAGTATGAAACAAGGGAAGATATTGAGAAAATTCTTGAGGTGTCCTGCAGTTACCTCCAGATGCTAGGAAAATTTGAAGAGTTGAATAAGCCTGGTACTCTAACCCTTCCTAAGCCATATATTGAAGAGGCTCCAAAGCTGGAACTCAAACCTCTTCCAGCACATTTACGCTATGCCATTTGGGGAACTCTGAAACATTGCCCGTGATCATCTCATCCAGCTTGACCAATACACAAGAACAGAAATTGTTTAGGGTGCTTCGTGAGCACAAAAAGGCAATTGGGTGGACCATCGCAGATATTAAAGGTATCAGTCCATCGTTTACATGCATAAAATATTTTTGGAAGATGGAATTCGCCCGAGTGTTGAGCAGCAAAGGAGGCTGAATCCCATTATGAAAGAAGTAGTGAAGAAAGAAGTCATAAAATTGCTGGATGCAGGCATCATCTTTCCTATTTCTGACAGCAATTGGCTGAGCCTGGTTCAATGTGTACCCAAAAAGGGAGGGATGACCGTGATTGAGAATGAGAAAAATGAGCTAATTCCTACCCGCACTATCACGGGTTGGAGAGTTTGCATAGATTATCGAAGGCTCAACAAAGCAACCCGCAAGGATCATTTTCCACTCCCATTCATTGATCAAATGCTGGACAGGTTAGCAGGGCATGAATATTATTGTTTTCTGGATGGGTATTCAGGTTACAATCAAATTTTCATATGCCCAGAGGATCAGGAGAAGACCACATTTACTTGCCCTTATGGCACCTTCGCCTTCAAGCGAATGCCATTTGGTCTTAGCAATGCACCAGACACCTTCTAGAGATGTATGATGGCGATTTTCACCGACATGGTGGAAAAATTCGTAGAAGTGTTTATGGATGACTTCAGTCTTTGGGGAATCTTATGATGACTGCTTGAAAAACCTGAGCATGGTCTTGGCCCGTTGTGAAGAAACGAATCTGGTGTTAAATTGGGAGAAGTGTCACTTCATGGTGCAGGAAGGCATTGTCTTGGGTCATAGAATATCTAAAAGTGGCATCGAAGTTGATAAGGCAAAAGTGGAGGCAGTTGAGAAACTACCTCCACCAAATTCAGTGAAGGGTGTCCGGAGTTTCTTGGGACACGCAGGATTTTATAGGCGCTTTATTAAAGATTTCTCTAAAATTACTACCCCATTGTGCAAGTTGCTGGAAAAAGATATCAAGTTAAATTTTGATGCACCCTGCCTGAAGGCATTTCAGGAGCTCAAGAACAAATTGGTAACTGCCCCCATAATTGTTGCACCTGATTGGTCACCACCATTTGAACTTATGTGTGATGCAAGTGACCATGCAATTGGGGCAGTGCTAGGCCAAAGGAAAGACAAGGTGTTTTATTCCATCTACTATGAATTACACCACAGAATTACACCAACACTGAAAAGGAGCTGTTAGCTGTGGTGTGGGCCTTTGAAAAATTCCGGGCATACTTGGTGGTCATAAAAGTTATTGTCCACACAAATCACGCAGAAATCAGGTATTTATTTACAAAGAAAGAGTCTAAGCTAGATTGATGTGCTGGGTTTTATTGTTGCAGGAATTTGATGTGGAGATCAGAGACCGAAAGGGCACTGATAACCAAGTAGTTGACCACCTGTCAAGGCTGGAAAATCATGATCATGTTGAGGAAGGTGGAGATATTAAAGAAGTTTTTCCTGATGAGCA
>ML401866.1:99703-122768 GCA_005239525.1 Nicotiana knightiana
TACTACTGGGATGAGCCCTACCTGTACAAAGAATGTGGTGATCAGTTAATGAGGAAATGTATTCCTGATATAGAAGTGGAAATGGTGCTATTTGATTGTCATACATCACCATATGGGGCCCATCATGGTGGCGATCGAACAGCAGCGGAAGTGCTACAATCTGGTTTCTTTTGGCCAACACTATTCAAAGATGACCACGCATTTGTTAAAAAGTGTGACCAGTGCCAGAGAACAGGAACGATAACAAAGAAGCACGAGATGACTTTAAATAATATCTTGGAGGTAGAGATTTTTGATGTATGGGAGATAGACTTTATGGGTCCATTCCCATCATCGAAGGGAAATAAATACATTTTGTTGGCAGTTGACTACGTGTCGAAATGGGTGGAGGCAATTGCATTGCCGACGAATGGTGCCATGGTTGTTGCTGCGTTTGTGAAGAAGAATATATTCTCCAGATTTGGTACTCCACGAGCCTTGATTAGTGATGAAGGAACCCATTTTTGCAATCGGTTGTTGAATAACCTTTTAGCTAAATACGGGGTCCGTCATCGAGTTGCAACAGCATATCACCCTCAAACAAGTGGACAAGCAGAGGTATCCAATAGAGAAATCAAGCAAATACTAGAGAAAATGGTAAGTGTGAACAGGAAAGATTGGGATGCTAAGTTAGATGACGCTTTACGGGAATACAGGGTAGCATACAAAACACCAATTGGGGCATCACCGTACAAGCTGGTCTATGGGAAGGCATGTCACCTACCCATAGATCTTGAACACAAGGCGTAATGGGCCATCAAGAAGTTAAACATCAACCTTGAAGCCGCGGGTGAGAAAAGATTGTTGCAGTTGGATGAATTGGATGAGTTCAAGTTGCACTCATACGAAAATTCCAAACTTTACAAAGAAAAGACCCAGAGATGGCACGACAAACATATACATCTGCATCATTTTGAGCTGGGCCAACAGGTACTATTATTCCATTCTAGGCTTAGACTGTTTCCTGGAAAGCTGAAATCGAGATGGTCAGGCCCGTTTGAAATAGTGAGAGTCACTCCATATGGTGCACTTGAATTGCTAGCTATACATGGTGAAAGAACATTTTTAGTGAATGGGCATAGAGTCAAACATTATTGGGGTGGTACCATAAATCGTGAGAAGACCAAAGTTGTGCTCGCTGATGACTGAGGTGAGGTTCTGCGTCGTGTCGCGATGTTAATCAGGCGCTTCATAGGAGGCAACCTATTGACTTGTTGTAATCGTCGTGCCACGAAATTAACTAAGGCGCTTATTGGGAGGCAACCCAATGCTTAGTTAAATCTTAACATAGCTTGAATAATTTCATATAATTATAGGTACTAACGAGCTTGCGAGTGCATTCAAGTGAAAGGAGCAGTGTTCTTGCATGATGGAAGGTGAGACGAAGGCCAAGGGGTACCTGGCGTTTCAGCCCTAACGCCTGGCAAATGCCAGGGCAGGCTGGGCGTTTCAGCCCTAACACCTGGCAAACGCCAGGGTAGGCTAGGTGTTTCAGCCTTAACGCCTGGAAAATGCCAGGGTAGGCTGGGTGTTTGGGGTCCAACGCCTGGCTAACGCCATTGGGTTCGGGATTTAAGACTAAAACGCACGCCTAACGCCAGGTAAGTATCTTCTTCTAATTTTTTCATCTCCCTCTCAAGCAAGAGTTTGCTCCCAAGAACACAAACAACAACGAATTGCTCTCACACTCACACTATAAGTCATAGATTACCCACACATCTGCACACCCACATCAACTCTTCACCCACACATCTGCACACCCACAGCACACACAAGTCTGCACATGCTCAATTTCGGGGTTCACCTCATCAAATTAACACTCATCAATCATTGAGGTATGATTTTAATTCTATTCTCTGTAAATTCGACTTGGGTGTTACAATTATATATGGTGTAGCCATGATTCATGGTGGTTCCTTATGGGTTTATGAATTTCATGGTCATATTGTATGATGTTTTGCATCCCAATCCCCGAAATCCTCTAAGAATGGGCTGAATTTGTTAAACTAAGTGGTATTATGGAACCCCACCCAGATGTGGGTACATGAGGCAGTCCCTCAATTCCATAAGAGCTTTCATGGAATTGTGCAGGCCAAGTGCTCGATATAATTCCTCAATGGAAATACATATCCCATTTGGAGCCCGAGTCTCAGGGAAACAACCCACTAGTATCATGCATTGTCAACTCCATGAAATGTTAAGTGTGAAGAGGCTCACGAGAAGCCCTTTGGGTAAATTATTCATTAACGTACCAAGGTGAAGTTTGAGTAACCTTTGGGAAGCTTTTGTTACATACTTTGTGACACCCACTAAAAGCAAGCAAAACCCCCACAACCCCAAAAAAAAAGGGGGGGGGATGCTACTTCCAGTATGACTGGTGAGGAAGCAGTAGCTTTTGTCGCTGCTATGAGACAGCGACCCACTGGTGAACGGGAATATGGTCTTAACAGCATATCAGTGCAATCCAGAAAATGTATGCACACTGCACACCCAAGCATGTTCACCCTGAAGGGGCCATTAAGGAAGGGAGTCTAAGATCAAAATTCCCAGCGATTTGGCGGAGCATCCATGAGTTGGGGTTGGTATATGTGTTCAGACACAACGGTGACATCAACCTCAACTTAGTCCGAGAATTCTACGCAGGGTTTGAACATAAGGAAAGAACAGATTGGTGCCAATTCGTGGGCACTTGGTAGATTTTTCGGTCAAGGCCATATGTGACTTCCTAGGTGCACCAAATGTTCCGGTGGAGCCTCTAGGGCAATTCATCCTCCATCCCAACTATAGAGAGGTGAGGCACACACTTTGTGGGGTTGATTCCACGGCTGCTTGGATTCGGGATAGAGCCACAAATCGCCATAAAAGATTTCCAAAGAAGAAAATGAAGGCTGAGACCCAGGTGTGGCTTAAAGTGATTAATGCACGGATACTACCATGAAACCATGACACCTTAATCAGCCGAGAGAGTATTTGTGTGCTCTACTTCCTCATGACGGGGCAGAGGGTGAATGTAGGCCAGCTGATGTGCTATCAAATAGGGTTGGTGCGTTCGAGCAATAGAATTGATCGAATACAATTCCCAAATTTCATAAACCAGTTCCTGCTAAATGAGAATGTAGCGATTGAGCCCAACTTTGACCATACCATTGATCAATTCCAACGAGAGATTGACATCTCTGGCCTAAGACTGAAGGAAGAGCCTTCCTTGACCAATGCAAAGCGCAATGTACGGGATGATAGCTTCATGGCCCATCTTTATGGGATGATGGATTTGTAGTTGCGGATAGGAGGTCGGCCGACGTCAGCTGATGAGAGAGTTGAATTAGATCAGAGGTACCCGTTCAATGCTCATGCGCAACAGATGATTGGAGCGGGTGAGGGATACAGGCTCCCTGATGATGAGGATATCAACACTCCTAATGACTCTGATGCAGAGCCGATGCGCTCGGATGAGGAAGATGATGAAGAAGATGAGCATGAGAAGGAGTGGAGAGCGTTAGATGATGACGATGCTGAATGATCAGGGAGTTTCTTGTACCTTGCTTCTATGCATGTTTTTGTCTCTATATAACGCACTGGGGACAGTGCATGGATTAAGTGTGGGGTGTGTATGTTGTAATTTGTTGTACTTACGAATTGTGGAATTGTTGTGTCGTATGTGGCTTTGTATTGTAGTTTTGTATTCATGAGAGTAAATGATTTTCTTTCTTTTATGTTTTTGTATTTGTTTTAAATATATATAAAAATTATGGACTTTTCCCGATGATGGACCTCTTAGACAGCTCTCTTGAGGGAAGTAAGTCTAAAGAAAATACCAAAAAGATTTTTTTAGGTAGTGTAGTAATTCCCCCTTGGTTTTTCTTTTGACCACGGTTCTTTTCCAAGGGTGTAGCTTGAATCGGGTAATTTAAATTAAGTTTATTTTTGTTTCTAGAGTAGTTAGGAAGAAACTGAGTAAACTAAAGATACCCTATGACATGTTTGATGTCGGCATATTAGGTGATGACATACATTCTGTTTTCCCTTATAATTGGTTTGACATGTGATGCCTGAGTAAAAATAAATAGCCTATTTTGTGACGCCTTAGCTCAGTTGTTTGACTTGTATTCTACATAGTGTGATGTGGCTTAATTCTCTCAATTTCGTGTGCTTTCTTGACTTGAGAGTTGAATAAAACCTTTGTGATTGAGTCATGTGCAATGTGTGAGTGAGGTTTAGTGATTTTCTATGCTATCCTGTGTAGTCCAGAACTTGCCCCGTGTGTCAATCGAAGCGAAATTGTAGGTTATGCTAGTTTAGGGGATGACATAGGCATTTTCTTGCTTGATCATAGATGTGCTTATCACATAAGAATTACATTTTCCATTTCTATCCCCTTTGAGCCTTTAGACCTTTTCTTTGGTACCCACATTACAAGTCGTATCCCTATTTTGTTCTTAAATTGAGATTTTTGCACCTTTTCCTCCTAAGGCACTTAGTCGCTAAAAGAAGTNAGGAAAGAAGAAAAAAAAAACCAAAAAAATAAAAAAAAATAAAAATATATATATATATATGTACAAAAAGATACACACCTCTAAATTTTATTAGTTTGTGCAAGTGAGAATATAGAAGTGCTTAATTGAAAAAGGGCTATGTTGAATATGAATTGTGGCAAGGGAATTGGTTGAGAAGAATATGTGTTGATTTGTGAAGGTAGTGTATTAAAGTGCTTAGGAGGGTTAGTCACTATTCCTAAATATATCCTACCCGTCCCTTAGCCTACATTACAACCTTAAAAGTCCTAATTGATCCTAGATTTGGCTAACTTGAATTAGTGGAGATCTACACTACGGGCAAGCTTATGGTACGACCACGGGATGCATATGAATTCTTTGTGAGAGTGAGTGAATTTGTTCAATTGTGTGACGTCCTTAAATAATGCTCAAAAGTATATTTGAATGTGTGGACTAGATATATTCACTCTCTTGTTGTTGGTGAGGTCACATGATCTCATGAACGATTGGTAATATTGTAATTTTCTTGTTGGGTAGGTGCGTGAATTGAGAGGGCTTAGTAGTTGCAAGTCAACTCTTGAGGTTGGGTGGTTGAAATTAGGTTGTTGATATAATTGATTAAATTGTTATGCTTGGTCATGTCTAAGGAACGGAAAGAATGTGAAATTTTATATGTTCATACTTGATTGCCGGTATCGATCATAGTTAAGAGGTAATGTGGGTGATTGAAAAGTAAAATACTCCTTGTTAATGAAATGTGTACTTGTTGAAGGATATTGCTCGAGGACGAGCAAAATTCTAAGTGTGGGTTATTGATGCGTGGCTATAATTCATAGTTTTAAGCATTATATATCTTACATTTTATGTGCTTTTGTGATAAAAATACACGTTATATGTGCATAATGGAGTCTATTTCATGTGTAGGGGAATTGGAGATGGAAGGCGAGCTAAATGGGTGCATAAAACATCAAAAATACGCTCAAGAGTCGAAAAGGAGTGACCCGGGCCATACCCGGGTGTTTGACCCCTAAACCCAGGCATGCCCAGGTGTTAAGGGGGCGTTTGGCCCTTAAGGCCAGGGTGACCCTGGCGTTAGCCAGGCATTTGGCTCCTAACGCCAGGCCTGTCTTGGCGTTAAGGGGTCGTTTGGGGCTCAACGCCTGGGTGCCTGGTTCTGTCAACTCCGAGATTTAAAGGTTTTTAAGTGTTTCCCGATTAGTCTCCTACACGTTTAGGGTTTATCCCAAACATATAAATAGACCCAAAAACACAACTTTGGGAGGAGGTTGGAGAGAATATACACACGAGATCATTGAATAAGCAAAGAATTATCAGTTTTATCATCTTAATCTAGTATTTTCTATTTATGCAAAACTTATGCGATTGTTTAAGTCTAGTATGAGTGGCTAAACACCCATTGTTCTGGGGTTTTGGTTTAGCCTTGAATATTGTTATTTGATATTAACTTAACCTTGATTATAATTTTCTCAATATATGGTTGTTTCTTCAATTCTGCATTTAATTGCTTAATTGTTTGGCCAGCAATTAGGTTCTATATACTATCTATGTTATGCTTGGGAAAGCCGTATATAGATTAGAGAAGAATTGAAGAGAGCGCGATCTTAACCCTTCAGGGGAGCGGACTTGTGGTTAGGATAGGAGTATACCTAGTCACCGTGCTTAATTAAACATCGTAATCTTAGTGCGTTCTAATAGATTAATTTCATAGGAATATAGGTGTTAATATATTGAGAATAAGCGAGTAGTACTTCGGGAGAAGGCTATGAGAGAAATTATCGATTAATTAGCAACCATGAATGAATTATATGAAAGGGGGAGTTAATTAGAATGCAGTATGAATGGTGAATTGATCATGACCCTGGAATATTTGTCTCTATTGAATACACAACAATATTCTCGTTACTTGATAATTAGTTCATATAATCGTAGAATAAATTAGTTATATTCTTGGATTTTGTTTTGGCTCGATTAAATAGCAATTAGAGTGATTCANTGCTACGACCATGTATACTTGTGAGTGCGTTTGGAACCAACAACCTTCCCTGTAGCTAGTAAAGGTCTCCCCAAAATAATTGGCACCACGTAGTGAACCTCACATTCAAGTATCACAAAATATGCGGGAAGTATGAATTTGTCGACCCGAACTAGCACATCATTAATTATCCCTAATGGCCTCTTAATTGTCCGATCCTCCATTTTCAGTCCCATGGATGTGGATCTTAGTTGCCCAACCCCTAATGTCTTGAACACAGAATAGAGCATCAAGTTAATGCTTTCCCCCAGGTCACATAGAGCTTTCGACACTTCCAATAGTTCATGGGATTGTAAAGGCACCCTGGTCTTCTAACTTTGGAGCCATGGAATGCACAATGGCACTCACTTGATTTTTCATTTTGATCTTCTTTGAGCCTTGGCCAACTGATTCATGGTGGTTGTCAACTCGGCTATGGCTTGCCCATGATAATGAAGTTCCTTGTGGAGGTGGATAACATTAGGGTCACCTTGAGGAACGTTGGTGAGTTGATCCACCACACACTGTTTAGTTATGTTGATCCCTCTATAAAAGGATTACTGGATCATTGCCTCGGTCATATCGTTGTTAGGGCATTCTTTGACCATTGTGCAATACCGTTCCCAAATTTCATGCAACGGTTCATTTGGCTATTGTTTGAAAGCCAAAATTTCATCTCTCAACGTTGCCATATGCCTCAAAGAAAAGAACTTTCCTATGAACTTCTCGGCCAACTCATCCCAAGTGCCCAAAGTGAAAAAAGGGAATAGCCTTAACCTCAATGCGTCCTCAGAGACATTCGTCTGCTTGCTCCCCCAGCACGTGTCAACAAAACCTTTGAGATGCTTATAGGCGTTTGATGTGGAGCTCCGGTGAAGAAACCCTGATGTTCTAACACTGTAAGCATGGCATTGTTTATCTGAAAGTTTCCCACCCTAATCCCAAGCGGGACTATTGCACTCGCATATCCTTCGTTGGGCAACACCTGGTGTGCTACCCTTGGACGAGGTGGGGGGGGGGGGGGGGGGGCGGTTTTTTNTTGTACTTTAGGTTAAAGATGAACCTCATCCACTTTCTTGTCATCTGCCTCCTCCCCCAGTGGAATGTTTTCGAGGGCCTCTTTGTTAAGAGCCATTTGGTACCTAAAAGCAATTGACACACAAAATTAGAAAAACAGAGGTTTATTTCTAAGCTAGCTGCGGATTTTGAATCTAATTACACTTCCACAAATTTGGGTTTGATTTCTACTTCTAACTTTACTCTAAAGATTGCAATAATTGAAACTAAGGACAATATTTTTGTTGTTGTTTTTCAAGTGTTTAAAGAGACTAGGGTAGTGACTTCTACTTAGGTGGATATCTAACGGGTAGAAAAATCTAGGGCAAGCTTGATTAGTTGGGATTTTAATATAGCAATCTCACCCGGGTACTCACTCTATACCCCTCGGTAGTTTGAGTGATTTTGCCCAATTTGGCTTTCTCAAGTCCAAATGGGTATTCATGCAAATCAAGTGATATTAGCTCAAGTCGGGTATTACTATCTCTAGGTTTAACTCTTTAATTGGGGCTATCAATTTCTTGAGTTCACCCCAATTCCTTGTTAGCCTAGTTTTCTAGACTTAGTCCCTCTTTCTCAAGTAGAGACTAAGTCATAAAGGCATGAATCAATGTTTGCAACTATTAATTCTTGAGTTCTAGCAAGAACTAGGCAAAATATCACTAACCCACTCACATTCAAGCCCTAAAATCAAATACCCATTAAATACCCACACTAGGGTTGGGTTACAACCCTAGATATGGGTTTAGCTACTCATGGAAATAACAGAAGTTAAAGATGAAATGAAGATAAAATCTCTAATATTAATTTATGTAATGAAAATCTAATGTTAAGAAGTGAATCTAGTACAAATTTTTTTAAACAAAAAAGTCAGCCATCTTAGGTGATCATACAAAAAATGACATAGCCTAAAAATGACAAAAAGTTCTATTTATATTAAGCTGAAAGTATCTGACAAAATACCCCTGCGGGGGTTGTGCGGCCGCATAATTCTGAATGCGGCTGCACTCTTGCTTTCGTGGCCATATATTTCTGATGCGGTCCGCGTTCTTCCTTTTGGATCTGGGTTGAGTTGAACTTCCGCGGACCTCATAATTCCAAGTGCGGCCGCGCTCCTCATTATACGGCCGCATAAAAGGGATGCGACCCACACTTTCCTGAGTTTGGCTTGAAATCAACTCTCTGATTCTTCATCATCGCAAACCGCACGATTGTGTATGCGACCGCGCTTGACGTTCTGCGACCGCACAATTTTGGTGCAGTCCGCAATCTTCTATTTTGCTCAAGTTCCCAGCTCTCTGAATCTCAGTCATCGCGGTCCGCATAATTTCAGTTGTGGCTGCACAGGGTCTTTTGTGGCTGCACAATTCTGGTGCGGCCCGCGCTCATTATATAGCCTAAAATTTCACTCTCTGAATCTCCCTCTTGCGGACCGCATAATTATTATCGCGACCGCACCATGGTTTTCGCGGACGCACAATATTTGTGTGGTCCGCACTGGAGACCTCTTTGCCCAGTCTTGGTTTTTGTTCAACTTTTGACTCCTTTGTGAGTTGATTTTGATCCCTTTAGCTCATTTTGAACAATTTCTGCAAGCAAGCATATTTCATTAGTTTCCGGGAATATCTTCAAGCAATTTTGGCCTAAAACACAAGTAAAATAGAGCAAATAATAGGTTAAAATCCCTACTTATCAGTGCTTAACTACGTGTATACTTGTGCAAGTGTCCTAACATAGTTTATACCAGCTAGTAAACATAAGGAAATGGACATCACGTAGAATGTATTCTCACAACTTTCACAAGATCAGGCTCACAAAAGTAAATATACCACTACAAGATTATCAACAACAAGAATGCCCCCAAGCCATCACAAGTCATCACAAACAACCCCTGACACATCCCCCCTTGTCTCCACGTGTGGAATAGTAAAGTAAATGACCCTCTTATCTCACCACACGTACATAATCATGTTCCCACCTTGTCTCTCCACATGTGAAATCCACATATATATTCCCCCTCGTCACACCGTATGTGCAAATATCAATAGTAATCACAGCACGACAGAAACCTTCGTGTAAATCCCCATATCAACAACCGCACGGTTGAAACCTCGTGCATCACCACAAAGAGTACAACAGCAACAAATGACAATAATATAAAATACGGTAAAGTAATCAACTCAAGAACCTTCGATCACAAGTAAAGGTAAAGATAGTTTCACAAGGAAAAAACACAATAAGGAATGCCAAACATATTAAAAACAGCTCAACAAGGAAGAAAATAACATGTAACACTATTCCCACAATGTACGGCTCAAAAACAAGAAATTGACACGAGTCCAATAATTTCAAATAAAGGTAAGTCCACTAAGGCATAGAACCTCCAAGCTTATTTTAAGGTTGGACCATTACGGGAGAGATACTGCCAGTTCAACTAAAGGTAGGCAGCTAGAAGATCACCATAACTTCAATTAAGGGAGAACATTTACAAAAAAAATGTTAGTTAAGGAGAAGGCAACATGGAAATGGAAGAGAGAACAGTATCAATTAAGGAACATATGAATTAAATATCAATAAGAGTGAATCATGAAGCAATTAATTCTAATTATGCAGGTAAAGGTAAAATTAGTAATTAAGGAACGTAATCATACAAAAACACTACATATTCAATGAATACAAGAACCTAGGAATCCTAAAAGGCAAATTTCTACAACATAAATCTGAGTACGTACTCGAGTACGTACTCGTCACCTCAAGTACACGGACTACAATCAAAATAGAAGACTCAAATCCTAAGGGGTAGTTCCCCTACACAAGGTTAGGCAAAATACTTAGTTCCCCTACACAAGGTTAGGCAAAATACTTACCTCAAAGAAGACAAACCGACACTCTAAAATGAACTTCTCGGGTGAAAAGACCTCCGGACGGCTCAAATCTAACCAAAATAACTTCAAAGCACAAATAAAACTTATAATAAACTATTATGGATCATAAAGTCTCAATCTTTACAAAAATATAGAAATCGATCCCAAAAGTCAACCCTCGGGCCCGCATCTCGAAACCCGACAAATTTTACAAAATCCGAACACACATTCCAATACGAGTTCAACCATACTAAAATTATCAAATTTCGATACCATTTCGTGCCTCAAATCATGAATTTTTCATTATGAAAATTTTCTTCAAAAACCACCATTTTCCTCAACTCAAAATACAAATTAAATGATAAAAATGAATATAAAATCATGGGATATATTAAATTCGATGTGAAGAACACTTACCCAATCGATTTTTTTGAAAACCCCACAAAGAATCACTCAAAACCGAGCTTTACAAGTCAAAATATGATAAAATTGCCTAACTCTCGATTTGAAGATCTTATATTCTGCCTAGGTGTTTATGCATCGCAATCGTGGAAAAACCCATGCGATCAAGAAGAAGGAAAAAGAAGGCTGACCAGAACGACCCTACGCGATCACGTGCCCAAAGATGCGAACGCGAAGAACGGAGTGAGGAAGCAAGGCTACCAATACGCGAACGCGGAAGATCAAACGCGAACGCGGTCCATAAGATTTCACAACTTCGCGATCGCGGACCGTACTATGCAAACGCAATGAAGAAAAATGGGGCAGATCCACAGAACACTACGCGATCGCAACTGACACTACGCGATCGCGAAAGAGAACATCTGACACTAGAAACCTACAATCAACAATCCAAAAATAGAAGAAATTGGCCCGAAGCCTATCTGAAACACACCCGGGGCCCCGTATAAACATGTAAACAAGTTTTGTAACCTAATACGGACTCGCTCGGGGCCTCAAATAACATCAAACAATGACGAAACTATGAATCGGACCATGAATCGAACTTATGAACTTTCAAATCTTCCAATTTCTAAAACTCGTGTCGAAACCTATCAAACCAACCCGGAATGGCGTCAGATTTTGCATACAAGTCCCAAATAACATAAAGGAGTTGTTCCAACTCTCGGAATCACATTCCGACCCCGACATCACCAAAGTCAACTATGTGTCAAATTTCCCCATCCTCCAAACTTAAATTTTTCCAACTTTCGCCAAAATGCCTCAAATTACCCTACAAACCTCCAAATGCAAATCCAGATGCACGCCTAAGTTCAAAATCACCATACGAAGTTGTTGAGATCATCCAAAACTCATTCTGTAGCCGTTTACACAAAAGTCAAATTCTCACCGCTTAAGCTTCCAAAATTAGAATCTTTCTTCCAATTCGACTCCAAATCATCCAGTAACTGAATTCAACCACGCACGTAAGTCGATACACATAATATGAACTTGTACAAGACCTTATACCATCAAGCGGAACTTAAATTCTCAAAACGACCGGTTGGATCGTTACAGAAAGTTGCTACCAAAATGTCGTGTTTTACATCAAAATACCCATCTAAGATTGGACTATATTCTTCTCCAGCAATTAAAGGACCTGTGAACGCAATGTAGTTATAGAGAACAGAGAACCCATTGGACAAGTAGGAATTCACACACCATGGTTGTCCAGGATCCCACACTCTACTTGTAGAGTTAGAATACGCAAATTAGGAAGACTTGCCGGTACATCCGGTGGCGGACCCAAGTGGTGGCCAGCGGGTTCAGCTTTACCAAAAAATAATATTGGGTATATGTATAAATTAGGATTAAAGCTGTGTAAATTTTGTATAAATACTTATTTGAACCCACATGACAACTACTATTTTACGACTACAATTATATACTTCTAATATTGAACTCGCTTGCATAAAATCCTGGGTCCGCCACTGGTACATCCCAGCAATAGTAGTTCTTGTACGTTCTCAATATAACTTGGCTTGAGTAAAACTTCACCGCCTGCTTATGTTATATCCTTGAGTACATATTTCACTGAAGGATCCTTAACCAAGTATTGCACTGTAGTTTCATCATGCAAACAATAAAACAAGAAGGTTCAGTCTCCAAGGTAATACCATTTCTCTTGGTGCCAACTCTGTCAAATCGTATGAAGGGTCTTTTTCAGCATTATAACAGTGATGGAAAGCTGAAGATGTAGGTTCAGCCAATATCAAATTATTTTGCAAAATGATGGCATGCGCGTGAACACCATTCTTGTCTGGGATCCCACACCATAGTCATAGAGTTAGAATGCGCAAATGAGAAAAACTTGCTAATAGATCACAATAAAAGTAGTCCTTTGACGTTCTCTGTGAAACCTGTTAGAGCCATGAATATATAACTTATTCCTGGATCCCAAACATAAAGATCACTCGCAGCAGGATTAAATGGAAATTGATTCGGAATATGTGGATCAGTGAAAATGATATCAATATGAAAAATTGATTTGCTATGAATTCCCTTGAAATCACCCACCACTATGTTTGAACAATCCTTGCACGGACAGTATACTTTCACCTGAAAAGAAAATTGTGGTACACTCACCATGATGTCCCCGCAGAGTGGAAGAAAACCTCATCATGTTCTACTCCTCCATAGGATTTTCCATGCACAGCTTTAGGAATTATTTTATCAGAAGGCATTGCACTTGTTGGAATGCCATCCTCATTCTCCATAAAGAATTTATCAAGATATTGTAACGACCCGGCTAGTCGTTTCGAGTGTTTAGCTTGTTTCCCCCATTTCGGCTTTATTGCTTGTGTGGTTCATCACTTTTGTGTGGCATTGGGTTGGTTGACTCGGGTTCAGAGTAGTCGTGTTAGCCTCTCAAATGAGCTTAATAGTTGGAAAAGTCAACCGGGAGTTGACTTATAGGTAAATGACCTCGGAATGCGGATTTTATGGCTCGGATAGCTTCATTAGGTGATTTGGGACTTAGGAGTGTGTTCAGAATTTAGTTTTGAGGTCCGGTGTAGAATTAGGCTTGAATTGGCGAAAGTTAGTTTTTGGCGATTTCAAGTCGGCAGTGGAAAATATACTATCGGGGTCGGAATGGAATTTCGGAAGTTGGAGCAGGTTCGTAGAGTCATTATGGATGTGTGTGCAAATTTTCATATCATTCGGACAAGAGTCTGTTATTGAGACAATTATGAGATCGGACTGCACATTGCAACGATACAAAATCATGCCTTCGTTGGCTTGATATGGCGCTTGGACCACTAGGGCCCCTCCGAAGTCTTTACACCCCAAGTGAGCGCATTGATGTTGAGGGATGGATTTTCTCTGGGCATGGATCATGTCCGAAGTGGATGTTATGTGAGGGATGGATCGTCCCTAGACATGGATCTTATCCGAGTGTTGTATTCCGGAGATGGACTTTCTCTATGGGGCTGGATTGGCCTTTTTCCTCAGTATGGAGTGACTACGGTCACCAATGATTATGTACATTCCGAGATGGACTTTTCCCTGGGCCTGAGAGCCATATACAGTACTGAGTGGAGTGCCGTGTAAGGATCGTGAGCACTATGTGCATATCCACACTGGTTTCATACATATATTTTATGATGGCATATAGAGTATACTGGCATACTTGGCATATTTACTCATTCTGATAAATTGTTAGCATGTCTAATTTCTATATACTGTTTATTGTAAATTCTGAGGTTTTGCCCGTCCCTACCTCTCAGCCCATAGTTTGGGTTCGTTATTCTGAGTTGGTGTACTCACATTACCCCCTGCACCTTGTGTGCAGATCCGGGTACACCGGGACCCGGTAGTGGATATTGAGAAGCTGTCAGAGTTTTCATTGGAGTTTTCGAGGTAGCAGCTGGCGATCGCGACCTCTTCTTCTCTTCCTTATTCCACATGTTGCACTTATTTTGAGACTATGTTGTGTATTTCTTCATTTCTCTATTTTATGATATAGCAGCTCATGACTGAGTGAACCGGATCCGGGGTTGGAAATTTTAAATTTTTCCTTCAAATATTGTTTTTTAAACTTCAGACTCTTAATATTATTAATAATTTCGCTTAAAATTGTATTTTTTGCTGGAAACTGAATTTAGCTTAGATAAAATAGGCGGCTCGCCTGGTTCCACGACAGGCGCCATCACGACTCTGAAATCAGGTCGTGACAAGTTGGTATCAGAGCTCTAGGTTAAATAAGGCTCATCAATCATGAACAGGTTTAGTAGAGTCTTGCGGATCGGTACGAAGACGTCTGTACTTATCTTCGAGAGGCTACAGAACCCTTAGGAAAAAAATCCCACATTATTGAATTTTGTTGTGCGACTCTGTTGAATTCTGGAACTAAACTTCTGTTATTTTCATTCTCTCACAGATGGTGAGGACTCGTTCTACCGATCGTGGTGATCAGACACCAGCAGGACCAGCTGGAGGTCGAGGTCGTCGCAGAGGGAGGGGTGCGGCCTATTCAGCAGCGAGGGCAGTACCTGTGGACCCTCCCACTGCTCAGGATCAGGTCCCCGCAGTTGAGATCCCAGTAGGACAGGATCAGGCACCAGCAGTGCCCATTGTGATTCCGGGTCTTCAGGAGACCCTAGCCCAGATTTTGACAGTGTCCACCAGCCCGCCACAGCCCGTCGCCATGTCTACTGCTGCTACTTCTCAAGCCGGGGGAGGCACTCAGACTCCAGCTACCTGGACACCTGAGCAGGTTACTCAGGGGCTTCAGACACCAGGGACAGTTCCAGTCCAGCCGGTTGCCCCAGCCCAGGAGTTTGTGGTCCCAGCTTTGGCAGATGACGATCAGCGCAGGTTCTAGAGGTTTAGTAGACTTCAGCCTCCAATTTTTAGTGGTATTGAGGGCGAGGACGTCCAGGGCATTTTGGACATGTGTCAGAGGATCCTTCGCACAGCAAAGATACTGGAGGCTAGTGGGGGCCCATTTACTACCTTCCAGTTTGCAGGAGCTATACTCGCTTGGTGGGAGGCCTATGAGAGGCGTAGACCTGCTGATGCAGCGCCCTTACCTTGCGTCAGTTCTCCATTCTGTTCCCGGAGAAGTATATACCGCAGTCCCGCAAGGAGGAGCTGCGCAGGGAGTTTGAGGAGTTGCGCCAGGAGGACATGACCGTGACACAATATGAGATGAGGTTCTCCGAGTTGGCCCGTCATGCTATTTGGCTTGTTCCCACGGATAGGGAGAGGATCAAGAGGTTCAGTGATGGCCTCACTTATCAGCTTCGGATTTTTCTGACCAGGGAGAGGGTATCTGGCGCTTCTTTAGAAAAGGTGGTTGACATTGCCAGAGAGATTGAGTCGGTTCGCCGCCAGGAGCGAATTGAGAGGGAGGCCAAGAGGTCTCGAGGATCTGGGAGTTTTGGTGGGGTTTCTTCAAGGGGCAGTCTCAGCCCGGCAGAGGCTGACCATTCAGGCAGGCTCAGCCAGGTCGCTCAGGTTATCGTGGTGGATCAGTTGGTCATGATCCTCATAGTTCACAACAGGTGCACCCATATTTCAGTGCCCTGCCAGCTCAGAGTTCATCTTGGACACCATCGATTCAGAGTTCATCTATGCCTGGTTCTTCCAGTGGTTATCATGGTGCTAGGGGTTCCCTTCAGTCCCCAGTGCCATTCTCCGAAAGAGGTTGCTTTGAGTGTGGAGATGTGGGTCATATCAAGAGGTTTTGTCCCCGTCTTGCGAGAGGTACTTATCAGAAGAGGAGTCAGGCTACGGTTTCAGACTCAGTAGCTGCACCGCCCGCCCAGGCAGCTAGATGTGGGGGTCAGGCAGGTAGGGGTCGCCCTAGAGGGGGAAGTCGACCCGGTGGTGATCAGGACTGATTTTATGCATTTTCAGCCAGACCGGATGAGATGGATTTTGATGCCGTGATCCCAGGTATTGCCGCAGTCTGTCACGAGAAGCTTCAATTTTTATTTGATTCCGGTTTTTCGTATTCACATGTTCATCATATTTTAGCCTATTCTCTGGATACGCCCCGTGAATATTTTGTTACATTTGTTCATGTGCTCGCCCTTGTGGTGATGTTGTTATTACGGACCACGTGTGTAGGTCGCGTGTGGTACCTATTGGGGGTCTGGAGACCTGGGTGGATATGTTATTTCTGAGTGTGGTCGGTCTCGACGTAGTTTGATCAGGTAGATGATGATACTTTTAGGTATGACTTGATGTAGGTGTTTTGCACCGAATCGGATTGTTTGACTCCGTAGAGCTATTGTGAGGGTGTCAGTCAATAGCTATTGAGTTTGTTTGTGCTCTGAGATGATCTAGGGGTTACCTGTCCTTGCTCCGGGGAGCGGCGATTCGTTGGTTTTAGGCACACATGGTGCGGTTCTGTTATGGTCTTCTAGAGGAGTTGATTAAGGTAAAGTGGCTGAGTATCATAGAGTTTGGACGCACGAGTTGTGTTCTTTCAAATTCGTGTGATTTGGTTCAAGTATATACGGTGTGTGGAGGCGTGATTCTAATCTTATAGATGAGTTCTGACGTGGAATTTGGGTTCTAAGGCATAAGGGATTAAGTTGGATATAGTGTCATTCGAATGTGTTGTATTATTAGATCGATGCGGTGTAGGGTGACGTGGGGTCCCCGGTATGTGCATGGTAAGGTTAATCGGCGGTTTGATGGCTTTTGGAACAACTCTTAGCACGTTCGAGGAAAAACGTTTGTTTAAGAGGGGGAGAATGTAACGACCCGGCCAGTCGTTCCGAGAGTTTAGCCCGTTTCCCCCATTTCGGCTTCATTTCTTGTGTGTTTCATCTCTTTTGTGTGGCTTTGGTTTGGTTGACTCGTGTTCAGAGTGGTCGTGGTGAGAATTAAGTCACTTAGCCTCTCAAATGATCTTAATAGTTGGAAAAGTCAACCGGGAGTTGACGTATAGGTAAAGAACCTCGAAATGCAGATTTTATGGCTCGAATAGCTTCGTTAGGTGATTTGGGACTTAGGAGTGTGTTCAGAATGTAGTTTTGAGGTCCGGTGTAGAATTAGGCTTGAATTGGCGAAAGTTAGTTTTGGCGATTTCTGGTCGGCAGTGAAAAACAGGCTATCGGGGTCGGAATGGAATTTCAGAAGTTGGAGAAGTTTCTTAGCGTCATTCTGGATGTGTGTGCAAATTTTCATATCATTCGGGCGAGGTTTGGTTAGTTTCAGCATCGTTGGTGAATTTCGAAAGTTTGAATATCTTTAGACTTGAATCATGGGTTGATTTGGTGTTTCGATGTTATTTTGGGGTGTTCCAAGAGTTCGAATAAGTCCGGTTGATCAATTATGACTTGTTTGTATTTTTGGTTTGGGTCCCGAGGTCCTTAGGTTGAGTTCGGATGGGTAACGACATGATTTTTGGCATTTTGGAGTTGCTGGTGGGAAACTTTCTGGTGTTTCCGCACCTGCGGATGGGGGACCACAGGTGCGAGCCCGCAGAAGCAGACAAGGCTCGCAGATGCGGAAGTTGGCTGGGTCAGCAAAGGTCATAGGTGCGAGACTTGGACCGCACCTGCGGAGCCGCAGGTGCGGAAGATCTGTCGCAGGTGTGGAAAAGGTCCCTTAAGTGAATTCTCGCAGGTGCGCACCAGGGACCGCAGGTGCAAGAAAAGTACCGCAGGTGCGGTCATCGCTGGGTAGAACCTATAAAAAGAACCCTTAGCAAATTTTAGCCATTCTTTCACCGTTGTTATTCGGGTTTGAAGCTTTTGAAGGGTTTTTGAAGAGGGAAATCGATAGTTCTTCATTGAGGTAAGGATTTTGGACTTAAAACTCGTTTATATGTGATTAAAGGTCTGGTGGAACTTTGGGGAAAAATAGTGCNTGTGGTGTAAATTTCATCAAGTTCCGAGACGTGGGCCCGGGGGTCGGGTTTGACCAATTTCGGGATTTTTGAGTATTTTTGATAAATTTCGATTTGGGTTCGTTCCTTTGCATATTATAATGATATACATCTGATTTTTTGGTAGATTTGGAGCACTCGGAGGCCGAATTTAGAGGCAAAGGCACTGCGGAATAGTATTTTAGCTGGTTTTGAGGTAAGTAACGTTTCTAAACTTGGTTCTGAGGGTTCGAAACCCCGAGCTAAATGATTTATGACTATAATTAAGGTGACGCACATACCAAGTGACGGGCGTGCGAGCGTGCGGGCGTGCGCCGAGTATTTGTGGCCTGGCTTATCCCATGGCACCGTGTAGTAATTACTCCGGATTGATATTCGGATGTCTGTTAATGTGGTAATTGTGAACATGTTAGGAACCATGTTAAGTATAAATGTTAAGGCTTCACGCCGAAAATGCTGAGACCCGAGTGGTCGTATATTACTGTCTCATTTTGTGATTATTTGATTTCATATACTCAGTCATGTTATAGCATATCATTTCATATCTCAGTCTCAGTATTGTTAATTATATGCATACTTATTATTGTTTTGGGCTGATAGATGCATCTATGATCCATGTGAGTGAGACTGGAGAGTAATGACTGATTGAGGCCAAGAGCCTATTATTGAGATAGTTATGAGATCGTACTGCACACCGCAACGATACTAAATCATATCTTCGTTGGCTTGATATGGCTCTTGGGCCACTAGGGCCCTTCCGGAGTATTTACACCCCTAGTGAGTGCATTGATGTTGAGGGATGGATTTTCCCTGGGCATGGATCATGTCCGAAGTGGATGTTATGTGAGGGATGGATCGTCCCTGGACATAGATCTTGTCCGAGTGTTGTATTCCGGAGATGGACTTTCTCAGTGGGGCTGGATTGGCCTTTTTCCTCAGTACAGAGTGACTACGGTCACCAATGATTATGTACATTCCGGGATGGACTTTTCCCTGGGCCTGAGAGCCATACGGTACTGAGTGGACTTCCCTGTGAGTGTCGTGAGCACTATGTGCATATCCAAACTGGTTTCATACATATATTTTTATGATGGCATATATATTATACTAGCATACTTGGCATATTTACTCATTCTGATAAACTGTTAGCATGTTTAATTTCTGTATACTGTTTATTATAAATTTTGAGGTTTTGTCCATCACTACCTCTCAGTCTATAGTTTGGGTTCGTTACTTCTGAGTTGGTGTACTCATGTTAACACCTGCACCTTGTGTGCAGATCCAGGTACACCGGGATCCGGTAGTGGATATTGAGCAGCTGTTAGAGTTTTCATTGGAGTTGTCGAGGTAGCAGCTAGCGATCGTAACTTATCTTCATTATTCCACCTGTTGCACTTATTTTGAGACTATGTTGTCTATTTCTTCATTTCTCTATTTTATGATATAGCAGCTCATGACTGAGTGACATCGGATTCGGGGTTGGACATTTTAAATTTTTGTTTCAAATATTATTTTTTTTAACTTCAGACTCTTAGTATTATCAATAATTTCGTTTAAAATTGTATTTTTGCTGGAAACTGAATTTAGCTTAGATAAAAGGGGTGGCTTGCTTGGTTCCACGACAGGCGCCATCACGACTCCGAAATCGGATCGTGACAGATATAGATCCGGAATAGGATCAGGTTCCCTGAAAATTGAGCAAGATACATATCTTCAAAGGTTTCAAATTCAATTTGTCGTTAAATAGAGCCATTATCAAGAGAAGTTGCAGCAATGTACCTTTCAGAACTTTCATCGAACAATTGGACAACGCTGCTCACAGGAGTTGTAGCTTCTGCATCTGGTATTTCTGTTGGAGGCTTTGGAGCATCGTCATCACTACCTGGATTGTCCAAATCACTAGTAGCTAAGCATTTAACTCCATCTAAAGCATCGAGGCTATTGCTCAGAGGCCAAGGCAAGCCGTTGGGCTTTAGGAGGGACAGAAATTTCAAAATGAACATAGTCAAAATGAGTTTGTGAAAGATAGGCCAGATGCTCCACCGAATTTGCAAAAGTTCGTTTCTGAAAGTGCATAACCAACTTTTCTATAAAATGTTTCCATTCAAAGAACTGATCATTGCGGCAAAGCCAATCGAACCAAGCGAGTGCATCTCCGTCGAGGTAGAACGAAGCGAGAGAAGCCAAAAGTCCTTGGGAATATGACAAAAGTAGAAGTAGCACTCCGCCTGATAAATCCAGCCCACTGGGTTTCCCGCTAGTGAATCGATCTAAAATCACCAATGCCTCAGAAGAATCAACCATAGAGTACGAGCAATGAAAGTACCAATGTAACAACTTCATAATAATGATAGTGATAGTAGTATTGTCACGATCCAATTTAGAATTATGACAGACACTAAGAAGCAAGTTCCCCTCAAGTAAGACTCATCGGTGATTTACAGAAAATCGTACAGAGTTTTGGACTATCCCAAAAATCAAAAACCAAACATACTAATATCAATTCAAACAACAATAAATTTCTCAATTAACCAAAATAAATATTTATTATTAATTGTCCACCCACTAACAGCTAGAAATACTAATTTATCTCCAACTTTGATAAGAATGAGCGATACTCAACATAAGTCTATAATAATAAAAGAATACTCATGACACTAAAAGAATGACTATGGAGCGACTCTAATAGTTCAAAGAAAAGACCATAACCATGAATAAAATCTCCGCCCACACGAACAAGTGCGAGGCTCACTAAGAACTATCAACTTGTGCACTCTATTAAGGAAATCCTCGCTCGCGTCAACTATTGTTTCTGTAAAAAAATTTAGTCGGGAATGAGTCGCTAGTTCAGTGAGTAATAGAATTTAACCACAAGCGTTGACAAGTCAGAAAACATGCTAGTATATATATTGAACAAAAAATATCATAAGAATGCCCTTTCAGAAACAATAAACAATAATCAGTCTCATCATGTTTTTCATGTAATATAAATCAATTGACAATTCGGTAATAAGCTCGGTAAATACTATGTAATATCACTATTCATGTTTGGGAGGTTTCAATGAACGGATCATGTAATCGATATAACTGTGGACTTCTTCGCAAGAAGTCAAACATAACGGCAGTCCCTACTCGAGAGAAATCACTAACGGTATGCTAGTTCTACCTTCCCACTAGCGAGGGCTGTAACGGTAATCGGTAATTACAAGGTGCACCAGGTCTAACGAACCCGCCGTTAGCTACGGGATCCTTCAAAGTTTATTCCCATTTATACTTGTCTCTGTAATCCGTATATACTCATAAGAAAATATTTTAAAACAATATAGGGCATTCCGGTTCTTATCCAATCATGTAATTTCATTTCGATAACTGTAAATTCAAGTAAGATTACTACTCACAGTACTCGTGTGAAATACCAAATTCATCACCTCGAGCGATCCGTACGACTTTTTTTAATCAATCTATAACCACATCAACATCGATCTCGTGTTAATTGCCTCAGTTAGGCTAAATTCATCACTAATTTAGAATACCCAATCCTCCAAGTTTAATATTTGGCTCTTAATTCGTCGAATTATATTTACCCAATAATTCCTCTTATTCTACTTGAAATATATAACTCATTCCGCTATCCCAACTTACAACTATAAAATTTTATAATCTTTTTTTTTCAATATTACTAATATTAGTAGCAATCATATTTGGTTACCAATCACTAACGAAACGAAAAAGTCTCTGAAGGAATGTTCTTTTTCTTTATTGGTACATACACAAATATATAAGTTTACAACCCCAAACATATAGTATATTCACTAATTCATGAAAATTTCATAGACTCTATTATTTCATAAATATTAATTCTTCAACTAACTCTCAACCTCAACTCTATAGCCATGGAATTTATGAATCAAATCTATGAATTAAGATTAGAAATTTACCTTCTTCTTTGTTTAATTAGCTTTCTGTGTTGAATACTTGTGGTCTTCTTCAATGGCAGAAAACTAAAACCTCACGTTTCCTTTGATTCTCAAAAGTGGCTGACAAGGATTTTTCTTATTTTCCTTTCTTTTTTTCTATTGCCTTGAATGCTTCTGCCAAAGCTTAATGGCTTCTAAGCCTAGACTTCTGCCTTTTTGTGCCTCCCGTAATGGGCTTTGGCCCTAATCCCCCATTTTTTTAATTAGTTTGTTAAAATGACTAATATACCCTTTTCTTAAAAAAAAATATGAGATATTACAAGTATCTAACGATTACAACTCAAAAGAAGCAGAACAACATTAATGAAAATATGAAATTTATGAGCTAAGTGAGATGAGAGAGCTGAAAGAAGGGGATGAGAAGATAGATTGAAGAAGGAGATAAGATGCCAGAAGAATCAGGGGTGAGAAACTCAGAATTGCCTTGGCACATTATTCACGATTGCCTCTGAATGTGATACCTTGTGTTATTTAATGACAATACAAAGTTCCATCAGCCTGGATCCCAAATTAATTTGTGAAGGCCTGGCCCAATTGCTTCTTCTAAGCCCAAGATCCATTTGTGTGGCATGCATGGTGGTATTAATGGGCTGGGATTGATTCATAACATAATCTTCCTAGCCTGTACTAAAGTTCCTTTTCTATTGCTGTAGGAAAAAGAAAAATATTTTTGCAATTTGCTTGCGCTTGTAATTTTCCCAGAATTCCATTCCCTAGTTTATCAATGTTTTCACCTCAACATATGCATTTACTTGGGG